>JBBPBT010000959.1:679340-701107 GCA_037974875.1 Cicer bijugum | reverse complement strand
ATAATTAATGATTGAGATTATTCATTTTACATGACAAAATATAAGTTATATGAAAATGATTTTTTTTTTACCAACAACTAATTTGCTAACAATAACATTCATATAACAACGAATTATTTATGTGGTTACAATAAAATATATTTTTTTCCAACAATATCATTGTCACTTCAAAAAACTTAATTATGCCAACAACAATTAATGTTGCTGCAAATAATATATTCCTTTACAACAAGATAACTTGTTGCTGGTAATAATACAAACTTTTGACAACAATATATAATGTATTGTTGAGAATAACACAATCTTTTGACATCAACATAATTTTTTATTAAAAACAATATAATTTGTTTGGAAACAACATAACTTTTCGCAACGAATAATACCATAATTTGATAGCAATATAATTTTCATTGGAAATAATACAACTTTTTAGCAACAACATAATTTTTCATTGCAAATAATACAAGTGGACTTCTATGGTACAATAGAAAATCGATATATTTTACTAGTATCAACTTAAATAATCAATAGCCTAATGACATGTTACATGTGAGTAAGATTGACCATAATTTTTTAACACCATCAAATTTTATATTTTACACTTTTTTATTTTAAAATAATTAATATTTATTTATTAAATTAAATAAAAAAAATAACAACTTTAAGTTTCTTCTTTAACGTTGTCGCTTTAGTTCATCGTTCTCAACCGTCCCTTTGTCGTTCTTCATCGTCACTCTCCACTATTCTTCATTTGTTAGCTTTCAAAGCTATTACTTCAAGTGCAAGAAACAAAAACATACACTAGAATATGAATAGTAGGACTTGTTTATCGAATGAATTGAATATGCTATTTATACATAAGTTATTCATATTCATTCTAAGTGTCCTCTAACTAAATAACTAACTAACTAATTGAGTAATTAGTTAGTTAGTTATCACATACAACTAATGTCTTGCTTGATTTACAAGTTATCTAACATTTTCTCTTAATTCAAGTATCTAAGTGATACTACACCTAACATTAGTCTTAACTCCTCAAATTTGTTTATCCTCAATGCCTTGGTCATAATATCAGTCACTTGCATTTCAGTTTGGCAACATATGAGTTTAAGCTTGCATCTTCTAACTTGATATCTTAAAAAATGAAACCTTGTTTCAATGTGCTTGCTTCTTCCAAGAGATACAAGATTCTTTGCTAGATTTATGGCTAAGTTGTTGTCAATCATCAATGGCACTGGTCTGCATACATCAACATTCAATTCTTCCATCGAAGTTTCCAATCATGCTGCTTGGCAAGCTGCATAACTAGAAACAATATATTATTCAGCTTCGTATGATGAGAAGGCTATGATTGGCTTCATCTTTGAGATTCATGCTATTGAAGATTTCATGAATTTGAATACATAGTCTGATGTGCTTCTTCTATCATTCTTATCTACACACCAATCAGAATCAAAATAGCCTACTAAGTCTCCATCTCTTTGGTTTAATTTTGTTGCAAACAGAATTCGATGTTCCAATGTGCATCTCATGATTCTCTTGACTAAAATCCAGTTAGAGTGTTCGGGATTCTCCATGAATCTGCTAATGATACCCACAATATAGAAAAGGTCAAATATTGTGTTGCACAAGTACCTTAGGGAACCAACAATTTACTTGAATATAGTAGTGTCAGCCAACTTCTCTTCAACTCATTTCCCTAGCTTTGCATTGACTTCAATTGGAGTGACAACAGGGTTGCATCCAACCATGTCATATCTTCTCAATATTTCTCCATCATACTTCCTCTAATGAATCACCAACCCTGCTTTTGTCCAGTGAATTCCATTCCCAAGAAATAAGTCAGCTTGCCCAGATCTGACATTTCAAATTCATTTTTCATGATTTCCTTGAATTCTTCAATTTATTTCATGTGGTCACCAGTTACCAACAATTTATCCACATACAGGAAAAGTACGATAATTGTTGGCCCTTCATTCAGTTTGTAATGTTTCACATAAACCCCATATTCAATTATGCACTCGATGAAGCCAATGCTAATTAAGAATGAGTCAATTCTTTTGTTCCAAGCTCTTAGGGCTTGCTTCAAGCCATTGAGTGCTTTTCTCAATCTGAACACTATATCATTTGTTCCCTTGATCATAAATACTAGTGGTTGAAAGACATACACTTCTTCTTCAAGCAATCCATTCAAAAATGTATAATTGACATCAACCTGGCACATCAGCCAACCTCTAGCACTAGCTAGTGCTGTTACTAGTTTGATTGTCTCAATCCTGACTATTTGAAGAATCTTTTGGCAATCAATCTAGGTTTGTAATTATTAATTTTTCTGTCTGGATTTAGCCTGAGTTTGTAGACCTATTTAACTCATATCTACATCTGTTGTGGAGGTAAGTCAGTTAGGTACCAAGTCTGGTTCTTCTCAATTGTCTTGATTTCTTCTATCATTGCTTCCTTCCATGGCCATCTCTTCATAACTTTTTCAACATTTAAAGGTTATGTATTTGCAAATAGAGCAAAGTGAAGTACATCTCTAATGTTGTCAATTTCATTATCATTGTATACTTCAAACTCTCTTAAATATGTTGGTGGCTGCCTTTTTCTCTGAGATTTGCTTAATGCTATCATTTCTTCAATTATGTCTCCACTAGCTTGATAATAATTTTGCATTGGTACATGAATTTGTGTAGGCTGACATATGTTGTTGGTCTTTTGTTCCCAGTGTTGGTTGGTGTTGCTTGTATTTTGTCTCCAGTCCTAGAGATGGCTAGTGTTGTTGGCTTTCTACTTCCAATCCCAATTTTCTTGCTCAATTACTTTCACATCTCTACTAACTGCAACCTTTCCTTTAGTAGGATCATACAATTTTTACGCATCATTTGGATGATACCCAACCAAGATCGTGGCTTCACTCTTATCCTGCAACTTTCTTCTTTTCTGGCCAGGCACATGCTTGAAACATATAGCATCAAATGTCATTTTGTGCCATATTGTTGGTTTCCTACCAATCCAAATCTCCTCTTGCACATTCTATGGTAGCTTCTTTTTTGGACATTTATTTTGGATATAGGCAGTAGTTGATGCAGCATCACCCTAAAACTTGTGTGGCGATTCCTTTCCCTTCAACATACTTCTAGTCATGGCTAAGATGGTTATGTTTCTTCTTTCAACCAGTCCATTATGTTGAGGTGTGTAAGGGGAAGTCACTTCATGTTCAATTCCATGTTAGACACATAATTCCTTACACTCATGTCATGTATACTCACCACGTGCATTTGTCCTTAGCACTTTGATATTTTTTCTACTTTGTTTTTCAACTTTAACTTCAAAATTCTTGAACAACTCAAATACTTCATCTTTGGTCTTTATCAAATAATTCCACAACACTATACTAAATTCATCAATAAATGTTATGAAGTAGTTGTTACCTCTTAATGATGGCACCTCAAATGGTCCACATATGTCACTATTAACCACTTCAAGACAATCCTTTGCTCTTGCTTGAACTTGTGATTTGAAGGAGTTCCTTTATTGTTTTCCTACCATACATACCTCACATACCTTCTCAGGAACACCAATCACAAGAATGCCACTTACCATATTCTTTGTTCTTAGTTATTGCAGGCTTCTAAAATTCAGGTGACCAAATCTTAAATGCCACAACCAGTTCTCATCAACTAAGTTTACTACCTTCAAGCATTGGATGTATGTAGCTTGTATGTTTATGACAAGTGTTCTCTACTTTGTGAGAGGAACCTTCAATATCATATTCTTTTGTCCATCATATATTTCTAGTGCATCATTCTTCATAATTACTTGAAATGATTTCTGAATAGCTGGCCTATGCTCAACAGGTTGTTTTTTTATCATTGACACATACAACACATTCCTCATTACCATTATCTTTCCTTTACTTATTTCTATCACCATGTTGCCATCATTTTCAGCTTCTAAGGTTCTATCATTAGCAAATCTGATCTTTCTTTGAGGTATCAATATCCACCAGCCATTCTTTGTGACCTATCATGTGATTGGAGCATCCAATATCAATAAACCAGAATTGGGCTTGAGAAGGTTCTTCATTTGTTGTAGCCATCAACAACAATGTGTAGAATATGACTCATCCTCTTATGCAGCACATGCGTCTTCCTTATCCTTTATCTTTTTCATTCCTTTTGCAGCCCAACATTCATCTGCAAAATGCCTAAATTTCTCACAGTTGTAGCATTGCATCTTATTCTTGTAAAAGTTCTTTGATTTTCCTTTGAATTTACCACTTGCATTTCCTCCCTTTGATGAGGACACAAACTTATCTTCAGACTTCTCGATCTTTTTATTCTTCCACTTTCTCTTCTAATCCCCATGATTTTGTATTTATGTTGCTAGTGCCTGAACACTAGACCTCTCTCCATTCCTTTCATCCATCCTCAATTCTCTTACTTCTAATGTTCCCTGCAATTCTTCAAGACTCAAGGTTGAAATGTCTTTGAATTCCTCAATGGCACACACAATGTAATCAAGCCTGGGATGCAAGGATCTTGGGACTTTTGACACAATTTTTGTTCAGTCAACTTCTCCCCACAACCAACCATCTGATTTGTGATTGTTCTTAATCTTGAAATTATATTTGATACCTTTTCTTGTTCCTTCATATGCAACAGCTGAAATTTCCTTTGCAAGGTCTACAACATCACCTTCTTTACCTTGGTTCCTCATGAATAACATTTATCAAGAATGTATCAGACTCCTTTTACACTTGTTCCATCATATATCTTGTCAAAGTTGGTTGTATCAAGCCATTGATGAAGAATAAATGTTGTTTTGTAATTTTTCTTCTTGGTTTCTTTAAAACTTGATCTTTGTACCTCTGTTGGATTAACTCCCAAATCCTCAAAACTATTTTCTATTATTTCTAGCACTTATTGAAATCTAAATAAGCTCCAATTTTTACTCTCCATCTATCGCAATTTTTTCCATCAAAGTTTGGCATATGGGCTGAAAATTTTCTATTGTTTGCACTTGAAATCATCCTCACTTCACTCATGTTTTAATCCTCACATTCCACTCGTGTGTGTCACTCTGATTTGGATCAAATATGATGGCTCTGATACCAATCGTTAGCTTTCAAAACTGTTACTTCAAGTGTAAAAAACAGGGACATACACTAGTATGTGAATAGTATGACTTGTTTATTGAATTAATTGAATACGCTATTTATACATGAGTTAGTCCTATTATTCTAACTATCTGTCAACTAACTAACTAATTGAGTGATTAGTTAGCTATCATATACAACTAATGCCTTTCTTGAATTACAAGTTACCTAACATCATCGTTTATCTCTGTCTGCTTCCACAAAACAAAATTAACTCTGATATCATCAAAAATAAATAACCTTGAAAGATTAACTTTATCAAGATAAGCCACTAAGAACAATTGCTCTAGAAAATCCATAAGATATTGTATATTAGTATTAGCATAGACTAGCAAATATGACCATTTTTATTTCTACTAAAAAAACTAATTCCTTGTTACAAACTAGGATAATGATTAATTGTACAACAAACTAAAGGTTTGTTAATTTGTGTGACTTTGCAAAAAACAACGGTGCATGGACATAAACAGTTTCAAACAGTCTCATAGTTGCAATATACACAATAGTCCACATTCTCACACTATAAATCAAAGACGAAAAGTTCACCAAGAGTCAAACACGAACCTCGACGGGGCAATGGTAACCGCTCCAAGATGACAGCGATGCAAACACTAGCGAATTGAGAGTGAGAAAAATGACAAATCTTCTTGTGGTGGTGAAAGAACGGTGGAGATTATGAAAGAGAAAAAATTATTTATCTTGCAGATGTTCTTAGCAGTAAAGCTAAAACACCAATTATGAAATATGGATAAAGAATAATCACAAGAGGGTTTTCAGAACCAAACAAAAACAAATTGATGGCCAAGATTTTGCAGATTCACAAAAATAAGAGGAAATAAAAAAATCGTAGGAAATAGTTAAATCAAGGAAAATAGCTAAATTAGAAAAAACAACAACACAAGAGGAAACACAAAATTCAAAGGATATGCCAGAGCAATCAAATCAAAATCATAAGGAATCAAAACTTGGATGGAAATATCAATCCTCTCATCCAAACACTCTGATCAATGGGAATGCAACTAAGCCTCTGAAAATCAGATCATCGGCTAAAGAATAATCACTATTTGGAGTGTTTTTCTACAATTGAGCCAACAAAAATAGTTGGATTGTAACACCTTAGATTTTTGTTCCAAAGTATTACTTAAAAATATTTGTTTTCTTTTAGAAACAACTACAATTTTTTTTATGAGTAGTTCATCATGTAACAAATTAAAGATGCGTCAGAAAATGACTTGATATATGTTTTTTTTTAAAAGAACTTAATGCAATTTACTAAAATATTATTTATTTGTTTATTTTTTTTTTGCAAAGTTAATTTCTCAATTGTTAGATCAATATTCATTTAAGCTCCAAAATAAAATAAATTCTCTTTATGTGAAATTCAAAATAAAACAAGGTTGACTGAAATTAATGACGATTCAATTATTTACTAGCGAATGAAAACTCACTTCTGCATTTCTATTTAAAGTTAATGATGAAGAGTAAATAATTTTACAATGTACCATAAATTTTTATGAATACAAAACATTATTTTTAAGTAAAAATCTCATTTTCCCACGTGTGTGCACCAAGCAAACACCATGCAACTCTTTGAGATCATTAGTACCTAAATGTTGGTGTAAATGGTCACTTCATCTCACAACAAAAATTAAACCAAATAATAAATTAACAACCATAAAATATGAATATAAAATCTTTGAGATCATTAGTACCTAAATGTTAGTGTAAAGGGTCAGTTCATCCCACAATAAAAACTAAACCAAATAATAAGTTAACAGCCATAAAATATAAATATAAAATATTTTTGTAATAAAAGATTTAAAGAAACTGGTTCTTTAATAGTTTCTAAAGATGTATAAAAAATCATAAAATGTATCTAAATACATCAAGTAGAAACTCATCATAGAACAAATAATTAGATCAAAATAAAAATAACAATAAAATGTATGCAAGTTATGCATGCTTTTAAATGTATATAATCCGGAGGAAACCAGCCACTTAGGCGTTCATACCGAAGTCACCCACACCAATGAGGAAAATTAAATCAACCACATATGCATCCACAAAGATGCATATGATATGTCATGAAATAATAATGATGCTCAAAAGATACATGTCACCACCCACTTAGGCAATCATAAAGATAACAATATTTAAAACACAAATCACCAATCACTTGACAACCACAAAGATAACAATATTCAAAACACAAATCACCAGCCACTTTAGCAACCACATGGATAACAATATTTAAATCACAAATCATCAGCCACTTAGGCAACCACCAAGATAACAATATTCAAAACACAAAACACCAACCACTTAGGCAACCACATAGATAATAATATTCAAAACACAAATCATCAGTCTCTTAAGCAACCACAAAGATAAAATATTCAAGATTAAATTTTAATCACACATGACATCAAAGTTTTATTCTCATGGGTGCTTAAGAATCAATAATTTTGCTATCCCAAATACATGACACACAAACACGTGAATAAATGTCTTAGAGTCACAACTTTCCTTTTATAAACTATAAAATTTGGAATTAGCAACGTATTATTGATAGACATCAAACTCAAATAACGAAGAACGCATATAAATACAATCTTTATTTCTTCTAATATAAAAATGTCCCCATTATTATTCATTTAACCATACAAATCGAGGTTTACCACTAAACACATCAAAAAAATCAACTTGATCATGTTATCACAATTAAAAATTAAAACTTTTCATCAATTCCTCCAAGACTCGTATAGATTTTATAAAAATTAAAACTTTGAAATGAAATAGCACAAAAATCAAAAAAATTAAATTAAAAACATTCTAACAAACATATTACTCATGATATCATAATAAAAATCATAACTTTATAATTAAGTGCACTTAGACAACACAAATATAGCAACTATACATCCAATATATGACAACAAGCATATTACTCATGTTATAATAATAAAAAAAATCGAAACTTATAATTAAGTTTATCAAAGCAAATATATTACTCATAAAACAAAACATTATAGTTGAATTCTTTAAGGCAAAAAAAAAATCAACATTTTTCTTTTAAGATATCAAGACATATGGCAATATCCTACAAACTATTAATTTAATATCTAGCCTAATCTTGCATGGGGAAAAATCCTTACCTTAGGCATTTTCTTTCTTAACACTTCTAAATTCACACGAGAAATAGCTCAAAAGACAAGGATGAATTCAACACGGATATATATTGGGATTTACGACTTAGAAAATTATTTTATGAGTGTACGAATGATAAATAGGTGTGACAGCAAGAGGACCTAATGGAAATGTATGAACAAAAGAAGCAGTTACCATTGATTTTATGAGGTTTCAATAGCTATTTTATGAGCGTTTCAATAGCTATTTATGTTGCAATATTACCATTGATTTGTTGTCTAAAATAGAAGTACACTTAATTCCAAAATTATGCTACCAATGATTACTATTTCTTTAACTTTATTAGGTTGTTACAAAATCAATTGAAATTTATGTGTTTGAGTTAATTAGGATTAACTTGTAGAGTTCACCATATATTGCAGGATGTCATACCATCCCTTTTAATTAAATAAATAAATTAGAGTGTGTCACGTCATCCTTTTAATTTTTTATCTAATAGTTACAAAACAAAAATGGCATAGAATTATTTTTGTAGAGAATTAAAATAAAATCATAATTTTAGTTTAAGAGAGAAATGCATGAAATAGAAAAAGGAGAATAATCATTTTGGTCTCCTCTCTTAATTGCACAAAAAGACTCAATTAAATTTGTAATCTTCATTTTAAAAATAAATTAAAGGTGTTAAGGAGGAGAGAGAATTGGGTGTGTGGTGTCAAGAATGAAAGAATGTACATTATCTCATCTCTTAATTGTTTGAGACAAGGACATAAAGTTACATTATGTCAAGACAACAATATGAATTATCGTAAAATCTTGTCAGGAAGTAGAGTTAAAGGAATGAGTGAAGTCACTATTTTTTTTTTCTAAAGATGGATGAATCAAAAATAATTTTAAAACACTTATATATGAGGGTTGAGTTTCACTAACTTTACTATCTCCTAAAATGAATACTTATTTGGTTGCAAATAAAACTAACAAACAATATAACTTCTATAAATTATAGTTTAATTAAATAATTCAAATAATATTTTTATCAACTAAAATAAATCAAGCAAGACAAAAACATCATTACAGGTCACACATAACAAAATAAACATATCTAACATATCAATTGCATGATTATCAAAACTAATCAAATAAATAAAATACACAATATTCTATTTAGAAAATAATCACATCATAAATTGTCCCGATGTAATTATCACGTAAAAATAATTAAATACATATAAAGGTTAAAATTATTCTGATAAAATTGAGTGCGATAAAAATTAATCAAATTTATTTACACATAAAATAATAAATCATAATAGTTACTAAAAGATAACATATATATATATATATATATATATATATATATATATATATATATATTGGAGTGTTACATGGATACTAGCTCTGCAAGAAGAATTAAATCAATTTAAAAGGAATGATGTATGGAGTCTTGTTCCTAAGCCTAAAGATAAGAAATTCATATCAATCAAATAAATTTTCAAAAACAAAATGAATGAGAAGTGTGAAGTAGTCAGAAACACAACCAGTCTTGTAGCACAAGGATACTGTTATCAGGAAGGTTTTGATTATACTGAAACTTTTGCCCCTATGGCCAGGTTATAAGCTATTAGACTCTTACTCTTATTTGTTATTTTTAACAAAATTACTTTATATCAAATAGATGTAAAAATTCATTTTTTTAAATAGATACATGAATGAAGAAGTCTATGTCAAGAAACCACTTGATTTTGTGGACATTGAATATCCAAACCATGTGTATAAATTAAAGAAATCTTTATATGGACGGAAACAAGCTCCAAGGGGTTGGTATGAAAAATTAAATATATTTTTGTTAAGAAAATAATTTTGAAAGAGGTTAGGTGGACACTATTTTATTTACAAAACCATATAAAAATGACTTTCTTATTGTCTAAGTATATGTTGATGATATTACTTTCGGTTCCACTAATGGCAAGCTTTGCCGAGATTTTTCTAAGTCAATGTATAATGAGTTGGAAATGAGCATGATTGGATAATTAAATTTTTTTTTTGAGAATTCAAATTCAACAAAGTCTAGAGGGAGTATTCACTCACTAGATCATACACAAGAGAATTGCTTAAAAAGTTTAAAAGGGATGATTGTAAGTCATGGCAACTCCTATGCATCCAACTTGCTCTCTTGATAAAGATGAAACAGGTAAGAAGGTAGATCAAAATGTATACAGAGGAATAATAGGTTCCCTTCTTTACTTGACTGTCTCTAGATCTAACATTTTTTTTAGTGTCAACGTGTGTGTCAGATTTCACTATGATCCTAAAGAATCTTATTTGACAACTACTAAGAGGATCTTTAAATGTCTAAAAGGCATAACTAACATTGGTTTGTGTTATAAGTCTTCCTCTGAATACATGTTAGTTGGTTTATATAATGCTAACTATGTTGGAAATAAGTTAGAAAGAAAGAGCACCCGTGGAAATTATACTTTCCTTGATGAAAATTTGATCTCCAAGTTGAGCAAAAGATAAGAAACCATTGCACAATCAACAATGGAAGCAACTAGTTGCAACACTCAAGTGTTGGATATTTTGGTCACTTTAATTTGATCAATATTCTTTTTAATTTGAATGAATACTTTTTTTTAATTAGTAAAAAAAATATAGCATGAAAATCAAGTCATCTCTTCTCCATCCTGTCCTTGTTTTTTTATGTTGGGTTCCTCATGCTCTTTCATGTTCCATATTAATCAAATCTCAATATATTTTTGGTAGAGTAAACAAAGGTTGTATACTCTTGCTTTGACAAACCTAAATAGTAATATTCGGCAAAGGTTGTGTTGGGTTTTGGGCTCCCTTCCTATGTGGAGAAAGGCCCAATATGTGCAAGCCCATGTGTCTCACTTAACCAAGTGGAGAGAGGTCAGATTAGTGGGCGTGTGAGAGCTGAATTCAGAGAGAGAGGCAAAGAGAAAAGTGAGAGAGGAAGAGCAAAACCTATTTTCGCATAAAATAGAGCAGCTGCACTAGATTCCCGATTTCTCCTTCGTTCACCGTCGGATCGGGATGAAATTTGACCAGTAGGTTCGTGACTCGTGGTACTTCATTCTGCCCGTTTGGATCGTCGATCAGAGGTCTGAGGTGGGAGAAATCGAACTCGGGCAGCAGCAGTTTTTCCTGGTTTTTGCTGAACTTTGTTCTCAATTTCATGCTTGTTTTCTCATTGTTTTGGCTGATTGTTGTGCTGTTTACCTTGCTGTTTTTGGCTGGTTATTGAGCATGAATTTATGTCATATTTGAAACTCTCTTGTACCCATATTTTGATTATAGTGGAGCTCTATTACTGGCTTGGTCCCGTGGTTGTTTACTTCTCACATTGAGAAGGTTTTTCCACGTTAAAAATTATTGTGTCCTTTGTGATGGTGATTTTATTTGCTGTAATTATTTGTTGATTGCTCCTCATAGATTCTTGCAAGTTTGGGAAATTGATTATCCGCTACATATTGCTCTGTTAGAGTTGTTATTGTTATTTGTTGTTGAATTTCCCATCAGAGTGGCGTCAGAGCTATTTGGTTAATGGGTTGTTTGACTTGTTTGAATGATGGAGGCAAATACAAATAGAATGATTTGTTTGAATGGCACTAATTATCACTTATGGAAGGGAAAAATGAAGGATCTGTTATTTGTGAAGAATTTGCATCTTCCTGTGTTTGCTAGTGAGAAGCCAGAATCCAAGACTGATAAGGATTGGAGTTTTGAACATCAGCAGGTCTGTGGTTTTATTCGGCAATATGTAGAAGACAATGTTTATAATCACATTGCTGATGAGGAACATGCAAGATCCTTGTGGAAGAAGATTGAATCTTTATATGCTTCTAAATCAGGGAATATTAAGTTGTATTTGTTGAACTCCTTGATGAATTTGAGGTACAAGGAGGGGACTTCTATTTCAGACCACTTAAATGATTTTCATGGGCTCCTAGATCAATTTTCATGTATGGGTATCAAATTTGACGATGAAGTGTTGGGACTATGGCTACTGAATACTCTACCAGATTCTTGGGAAACTTTTTGGGTTTCAATTACAAACTCAGCTTCTGATGGTGTTGTCTCTTTTCAAAGTGTAAAGGGAAGTGTTCTTAATGAGGAGATGAGAAGGAAGACACAAGGTACTTCATCTCATTCTGAGGTACTTGTCACTGAGAACAAGGGCCGAAGTCAAAGAAAGGAACCGAAAGGGAACAGACAGAATAATAGAAGTGCGAGTAGAGAAAACAACAGAAGTAAGTCCAAGTCCAGACACAAGAATGTGGGGTGCAATTATTGTCACAAAATGGGGCACATACAGAGGAATTGTTTCATATGGAAAAAGGAGAGCAAAAACAATAACAGTAAGCAAAGAGATAAGAATCATGATGATGATGATGACCGTGTTACTACTGCTACTTGTGATGATCTGATTATTCTCCGTGACTATGACTCAGTCAATCTTGTATCAGATGAGAGCATGTGGATTATTGATAGTGGTGCTACACTGCATGTTACACCAAGGAAGGAGTTCTTCACATCTTACACTTCTGGTGACTTTAGAGTGTTGAAGATGGGTAATAATGGTGTGTCCAAGGTAGTTGGTATTGGTGATGTTTGTTTGCAGACCAACATGGGAATGCAGTTATTGCTTAGAGGAGTCAAACATGCTCCAGATGTTCACTTTAATTTGATCTCGGTACAGATGCTTGATGATGGTGGTTATGATAATCACTTTGGTTCAGGAAAATGGAAACTCACCAGTGGTAACTTAGTTGTGGCCAGAGGGGAGAAAATTAATAAACTGTATTGGACTAAAGCATTGGTTGCTAAAGACAGTGTGAATGCCATGGATATGGAGGCTTCTTTGTGGCACCGCAGGCTTAGTCATATAAGTGAAAAGGGGCTGAATTTTTTAGCTAAAAAGGATGTACTTCTGGGATTAAAGAGTGCAGAGTTGGAGAAATGTTCTCATTGCATGGCTGGTAAGCAGACTAGAGTATCCTTCAAGAAACATCTTTCCTCAAGGAAGTCAGAGTTGCTTGAATTGGTGCATTCTGATGTTTGTGGCCCGTTGAAGGTAAAGTCAATTAGTGGTGCACTTTACTTTGTTACTTTTATTGATGATTGTTCAAGAAAGCTTTGGGTATATGCTTTGAAGACAAAAGACCAAGTTCTGGAGAAATTCAAAGAGTTCCATGTTATGGTGGAGAGACAGTCAGGCAAGAAGTTGAAATGCATTCGTACTGACAATGGTGGTGAGTATTGTGGACCATTTGATGTTTATTGCAAGCAGCACGGTATCAGACATAAAAAGACTCCTCCTAAAACTCCTCAGCTGAATGGTTTAGCAGAGAGAATGAACAGGACATTGATTGAAAGAGTTAGGTGTATGCTTTCTGAAGCAAAGTTGCCTAAGCATTTCTGGGGTGAAGCATTGTAAACGGCAATGCATGTTATTAATCTGAGTCTTGCAGTTGCTTTGAATGCTGAGGTGCCAGACAAGATTTGGTTTGGCAAGAATGTCAGGTATGATCATTTGTGTGTCTTCGGTTGCAAAGCATATGTGCATGTTCCAAAGGATGAGAGATCCAAGTTGGATGCGAAGACAAGACAATGCATCTTTATCGGTTATGGTCAGGATGAATTTGGCTACAAGTTGTTTGATCCAGTTGAGAAGAAAGCTGTTAGAAGCCGTGATGTGAAGTTCATGGAAGACCAAACTATTAAAGACATTGATAAAATGGAGAAGACTACACCTGAGATTGATAATGGTTTGTCTGATGTTGATCCAGTTCGGATGCCTATACATGATCTGGATACTGCTGAAAATAATATTCAGAATGATGAGCAACATGGTGATGTTGGTGATCAGCAGCTTGGAGATGATTTTGATTTTCCTAATGATGATGCTAAAGAAGAGCATGAGATGTCACAAGATGGGGATCTTGGTGATGCTCCTGAACCACCTTAAGCTCAAGTTTGGAGGTCTACTAGGTAGAGGAAACCATCCACTAGGTATCCTTCTAATGACTATGTTACCTTGACTGATGGAGGCGAACCTGAATGTTATGATGAAGCCATGGAGAGTGATGAAAAGAAGAAGTGGTTGGATGCTATGCAAGATGAAATGAAGTCTTTGCATGATAATCACACTTTTGATTTGGTGAAACTACCTAAGGGAAAGAAGGCTTTGGAAAACAGGTGGATCTTCAGAGTGAAGCAAGAAAGCAATTCTACATCTCCAAGATATAAAGCCAGATTGGTTGTGAAAGGTTTCAAACAGAGAAAGGGTGTTGATTTCAATGAGATTTTTTCTCCTGTGGTGAAGATGTCATCCATTAGAACTGTTTTGAGTATGGCTGCTACTCTTGATTTGGAGGTAGAGCAAATGTATGTAAAAACTACTTTTCTTCATGGTGATTTGGAGGAAGAGATTTACATGAAGCAACCTGATGGTTTTCTTGTTAAAGGCAAGGAAGACTATGTGTGTAGGCTCAGAAAGAGTCTATATGGTTTGAAGCAGGCCCCGCGTCAGTGGTACAAGAAGTTTGAATCAGTTATGTGTGAGCAAGGCTACAAGAAGACTACTTCTGATCATTGTGTCTTTGTTAAAAAGTTTGTTGATGATGATTTCATTATCCTGTTATTGTATGTTGATGACATGCTTATTGTTGGGAAAAACATTTCCATGATTGACAGGTTGAAGAAGCAATTGGGCGAGTCATTTGCCATGAAAGACATGGGAGCTGCTAAGCAGATTCTTGGTATAAGAATCATGCGACAGGAACAAGAAGAAACTTTGGTTGTCACAAGAACACTATGCTGAAAGAGTGTTACAGAGGTTCCAGATGGAAAATGCTAAGGCTGTAAGTACTCCTCTTGCTACTCATTTTAAATTGAGTACTAGTCAGAGTCCTCCCAATGAAGCTGAAAAATCAGATATGCAATGAGTTCCTTATGCATCTGTTGTGGGTAGTTTAATGTATGCAATGGTGTGTACAAGGCCTTATATTGCACATGTTGTTGGTACAGTTAGTAGATTTCTGTCTAATCTAGGTAGAGAGCATTGGAATGTTGTGAAATGGATTTTGAGGTATCTTTGTGGTACTACCAGTTTGAGGCTTTGTTTTGGAGGTGATAAGCCTACTCTTGTGGGATATACTGATTCTAATATGGCTGGAGACATTGATTCCAGAAAGTCTACTTCAGGCTACTTGATTAAGTTTGCAGGGGGAGCTGTGGCATGGCAATCCAGATTGCAGAGGTTGTTGCATTGTCCACTACTGAGGCAGAGTTCATTGCCATTACAGAAGCATGCAAGGAATTGTTATGGTTGAAGAAATTCTTGTAGGAGCTTGGTTTTGTTCAAGATAAGTACATGCTATTTTGTGATAGTCAAAGTGCAATCCATCTTGGTAAGAATTCAACCTTTCATTCTAGGTCCAAGGACATTGATGTTGGGTATCATTGGATACGTGATGCTTTGGATGTTGGGTCGTTGGAATTGGTCAAGGTTCATACAGATGATAATGGTGCTGATATGATGACCAAGGCATTACCGAGAAGCAAGTTTGAAACTTGTTGTGAGATCGCCGGTTTGGTGGTCACCTCCACATAGTTGTGAGGGGGAGATATGTTGGGTTTTGGGCTCCCTTCCTATATGGAGAAAGGCCCAATATGTGCAAGCCCATGTGTCTCACTTAACCAAGTGGAGAGAGGTCAGATTAGTGGGTGTGTGAGAGCTGAATTCAGAGAGAGAGGCAAAGAGAAAAGTGAGAGAGGAAGAGCAAAACCTATTTTCGCATAAAACAGAGCAGCTGCACTAGATTCGCGATTTCTCCTTCATTCACCGTCGGATCGGGCTGAAATTTGGACAATAGGTTCGTGACCCGTGGTACTTCATTCTGACCGTTTGGATCGTCGATCAGAGGTCTGAGGTGGGAGAAATCGAACTCGGATAGCAACAATTTTTCCTTGTTTTTGCTGAACTTTGTTCTCAATTTCATGCTTGTTTTCTCATTGTTTTGGCTGATTGTTGTGCTGGTTACCTTTATTGAGTACGAATTTGTGTCATATTTAAAACTCTCTTGTACCCATATTTTGATTATAGTGGAGCTTTATTACTGACTTGGTCACGTGGTTGTTATTGTTATTTGTTGTTGAATTTCCCATCAGGTTGTACTCTCTATTTGTTTATCCTATTATCCCATATTATTTGTCTTAAGAGAAATTATTGCATAGAGATGCTTTAAATTCATCCATGTTTACATGATTCTCCTTTTAGAACACTAGACAAAATGGTGGTGGAATCTACGGTTTTATTTTTATTTTCAATTATGTCCTACAAATTGGAATACTAGTTAGTGGGGCATCGATCATAATATATTATTATTTGTTATTTTCGATAATGGGTCACTCTTTTAATCTTGATGCTAGAAATTATAAAACTGTCATGAAATATTGATACTTAAGGAGGCTTAAAAAACAAATTGAAATTCCTCCTAATTCAATGGAACAAGTGGCTTTACACGATTCTAATGAAATGGATTAATTCCACTCAAATTGACAGAATTAATAATATACAATTTTGAGGTTGCATGCAACTTGGACTTCGTTTTTTCGTCTTTTAGAATTGGAATAGTGGAATCTTGTCTAGCACACGGTTGAAAAAATTGTACGTTTTTTTTTTTATTATTATTATTATTATTATTATTATTTTTATTATTTAAACTAATATTAATTATTGGTAAGAAAGCATGCACCAGAGAATCCAACTCCTTAAATGTCCCATTCAGATAGTTTTCTTCTGTTAATCATAAGACAACATCAGTCACACCCCAAATTACTTTTTCGAAAACAATTTGAGTCTTCCAATCATAACAATTTAAAGCACAGGTTGTTGTTATCTTTAATATTATTTTCATTTACCTTTTGTAATTGGAATTTTGTAATCAAATTCAAATGGAATCACCTCATCACACACACACATACACAAAGATAAATACACTTTATAAGAAAACAAATTTTAGATTTCAATGGCACTACGTGCAAGCAAGTGGAATGAATACACATAAAGAAAATGCACATTTCATTAACTTGAATGCACAAAATTCAAGCAAATTACAGGATTCTCTCTAACTTTGTACAAAGATATGGTTGAATCCTGTGGCCTACATTATTACATCCCATTAAACTCACCCCCATCAATTTAAAAAACAGCAGCTTTTACTCTCCTAACCAACTCCTGCCTGTATACACAAATAAAAATAAAAACATATCAATGTCAGATACAAACATCATCAACCAAATGTTTCATTCATTTCATTTCATGAACCACACACAACGAACAATGAAAAATGGTTAATTTTGTTTCAATTGTTTACCTCATCAGTTGCCTGTCAAAGCCTGATGCAGCCAAAACCCCTCTATTTTCCTCAGCCCTTCTCAAGAGGTAAGGCATAACAGTCTCTACAGGTCCAAATGGCATGTATTTGCTGACCTGAAACCCTGCATTGCTCAAACCAAAAGAAAGTGCCTCTGACATTCCATATAGTTGTGCAAATTCAAGCTTGTGGTTCACCTTTCCAATCCCCAGTTCATGTGCTTTTGCAGCAGCCAATTTTCCTACACACAACATTAATTTCACACACATAATTAAATTAAATCAAACTCAACCCCTCACTTGAATCCACTGGTTTTCTAAATCTAATTATTATTAACTAGAAATTATTAGATATAACTAAATCACTAATCTTAAAAATAAATAATAGCCAAGCCAATATATATAATACCTGATTCAACATTATGAGTTGCAAGAACAACCCCACCAGGGCCATTAGCAATCTTCTCAAGCATAAAAGAAGAACAATCATTGAAACACTTATGAGTATCCTTAATAGTTTTATGAATTGGTGAAGCATACCCCAATTCAGCAGCCAATTTCCTTTCACTAGACATATAAGCACCTCTCACCAATTTAAACCCCATTGGAATACCCATTTTATCAGCAGCATTTGATGCCAAGATCAACCTCTCCTTAGCATCCTTCAAATAAGTCTGAATGGTTCCAAACACAATAGGGTTTTCACCTTTGTTGTGCAATATAGCAGATGAGTAAGTAAAGTAATCAATTGCAGGTTGAACTGATGTATGCTCTGCATCAACCAACAAAGGAATATTGGCTTGAACACACTTTTGACACAGCTCAAGGAATCTCTTATTAGCAAGTTCAAGATCACTCTCTTCTTCTAGTGTTAATGGTTCAGGTCTCTTCCTTGTATGGTACAAAGGTGTTAGCTCAGAGAAAATTGGTAATGAATCTTGCTTCCATGGTAAATCAAATGAAGGATCTTTCTTTTGCCATCTTAACAAATCACTAAGTCTTTCTAGCAAACTCATTGGACATATTGCAGTAATCTTCACAATCACAAAGCTCACCTATACCACATAAAAAAAATCAATTTTGAAAAACATTAGTACTTAACATCTTATAATATAATAAACATTTAAATTAAAAATCACACTTCAAAAACCAACAAATCTTCCATATAATTAAAAAAAGCATATAAAAATGCACCAGCAACCAATTTTTTTTCGCCTTTTACCAAAAACAATTGTTTGTTTGTTCGAATTCCAATGTTCCATTCGATTCCATGCTTTTGAATTCAATGATCAATCATTAACAGTAGTTTTCAATGTTCTATGCCTTTTTCCATGCCACGTCAGCAGCAACAACGTTCAGCAACCATCAAAACGGTTATTCTGAATTGGATTTGGATGGAAATGGATCCATTAACGGACACGTGTCAAGCGCAGATTGCATCTCTCTTCTGTTACAATGAAAAGCCGAAGACCAAAAAAAAAAGCAAAAAAAAAAAAAGAAAACAGTTACATTTTGAAACAGAGAGATGAAACGAAGAAGAGATTACCGAAGATGGAGGAAGCGATCTGCTGACATCAACGGTGTGAAGAAAACCTTTGAGATTGCGATCACAAGCTTCATTATCCATTGCATCTTCAACTCCGTAAACGAGCATTCCACGTAAACCTGCTTCGTTTAAAACGCCGATACTTTGACCAGCGGTGGTAGCATCTTCTCCGGCGCAAAAGTGATCGAAGAAAGTGGCGCGTGTGGCGGAGAGAGCGAGATTTCTTAAAGGATTATTTGTCTGCATGAGTTCAGATCTCATGATCCATGTACCGAAATCAACCATTGGTTCAATAGCAGTGGCATGGAGAACGGCGGTTGATCGGAGAAGTTTCGAGGTTGAAACGTAAGAGAAGAGTTTTTCAACGTCGTGAAAATTGAGGTCGGCGACGGCGGTTGGAGGGAGGAGAGTTGTTGTTGTTGTTGATGGCGGTTTTTGGTCGAGATAACAAGGAGGAGAGAGAGTGGGGGTGGAGAGAGAAGGTTGAAAGGGTTTTGTTGCGGTGTTGTAACGGAGTTTCCTAAGGATTCTTGGAGGGATTACTCGAGTGGCCATCAACGGTTAGGATTGAATATTGATTTCAATTATGATTTTATTTTCCTTGTTTGTTTACTCTCTTTATTGAAATGTAACTAACTCGATCTCTTCTCTTCACTCTACGGTTTAATTAAATGAATTGTTTATTTTGTTCCTCACACTCTCTCGTGTTTTCTTGACCTAAAAAACGCAATATGTAAATTGTGATGAGATGCAAAAATGTGGAAGCTTGTGAAGTGAGATTGAAAGAATGAGATGGTTTAAATAGAGGTGAATTAGAATGAGGTAGCTAAAAGAAAGGTGTGATTAATAAAGTGAAAGAAGAAGTCAAGTGGTGTGTGATGTGAATGAGATAAATTTAGTAATGTGTTTGTAATGTTTGCTTAATTATAGGGAGTAGGTATGGGGGGTGTTTACAAGTGGTGAGAAAGAGAAGGTGAAAGGAGCGTGAGTTGTAACAAACAGAGAAACAAGTGGGTGATTGAATTAAGGGTTCAAATTTTTTGAGATAAATGCTGACACAGACTCTACGCGGATACACTCAGCATGTGTTGGCGCTCACTGGCTACTAACACTCTTCATTGAAAGATTCTTCTTATTTCAAGTATTTGTTAATTTAATAAAATGAAACTTACTTGCAAAATTTACAACTACTTTTATGTTAAAACTATGCGTATTCTGTATTTTGTTGAACAACTATATATTTATTTTTTTTAGTAATTTAAATAATTAGATGGATTTGATGGATGTCTATCCATTAAAGTTAATATTTTTTAGTAATTTTCTCTATGTTTTTTTATTATGAAATAAATATTTATTTACTAAAAATTTATTTTAAATACATTTAACACATACATGTCAATTATATAATTATTATTAATATTTTGTAAACGCCCTTTTCAATTTCTATGAATTAAAGTCTTAATCTTAGTATTATTAATATTAAAGAGAGAGAATAAGCCGCAGAAAATGATAGTTGAATCATATTATCTCATCTTGATCTTCTTACAAACTAGTGTGAACCAAAAATTAAAAATAACTTATTTGCAAAGTTTAAAAAATCAATCATTAGCTATTAATATCGAATTATATTTAATTATTAAAATTGAACAAAATTTTTTGAATGGATTGAAATAATATTTGAAACTAATAATAAAAGTAATAGAATTGAACTTTTATAATAAAAAAAAAATGTTAGTGAGTTTCACTTCGAATCTAATTTTGATTTCTAATTTGATCATAGTTACAAAATTTCTTTGTTGAATTATTATTGAATTCTCTTATTAAACTATTGTCTCTACAGCCAATTCAATTGATTTCATGATCTGCATCTATCTCTTGACTACAATATTATTAATTTCTCATCTCAATTATTCGTAAAGTCCACTTTTGTTTCAAAATATGAATCATAGACCATTTTAAAGTTGATCAAGTAATAAAAATATTAAGCACAAAGATGAGAAAAATAATTCAATAAACGCATTCAATAGGGTTTTTCCCATTGTATTTTTTCTAGTAAGGTTTTAGTGAGACATGAGCATCCAATGAGGAGTGTTATGAATATTTGATGGATATCTATTTCAATTTTCAAGAGTTAAAGTTTTAATCTTTAATGTTAGTAGAACTCTTAATATTAGTGTATTGCTAATGGATCATTATGATAGACCGTCCTTGTACTTGTAAGTTACAAGATTTATATCTTATGAATAGGACATATATGATGATATGGTAAATGATAGATGTTGAAGAGTATAATATAACTCTTACTCTCTCATTCTCTTTCATATCTATTGTTCTATATTTTGTTATAGTTTTAGTTAATTTCATAATTAACAAAAAATTTAACACCGAAAATACAACAATAAGTTAATAATAATAATATAATCAAAATAAAAATTAAGATAATCAACTACAATGGTTGTTCTTCTCTTGTCGTTTTTTTGTCAATATATTTTTAGTCTATGTAAAATTTGAACATCTTA
>JBBPBT010000959.1:645679-679010 GCA_037974875.1 Cicer bijugum | reverse complement strand
ATTCCTTTTTTTGAAACTCTAATTAGTATTTTATCACAATTTTTTTAAGTAGCTAATATTAATAGTTTATTTTGTAAAAGAGAATAACTGAACCAATTATCTCATTCTTACTCCAACTTCTCTAAACACCAAACCACTTTATTGTCATACTTCATCACAATATTAGTATTTTATTTTTCTTTGTGAGAACTTCTCATCTTTATTTTTTATTAGTATTCTATCTTTCTTAGTGAGATTTGTAAAAAAAAAAATTATTAACATCTTTTTATTATTCTGAAAACATAACATAAATGATAGTCACCAAATGTGGAGTAAATTTAGCACATAAAATACTTACCTCTAGCCGTTGTTGTAAAGAAAAAGAGTTTTACGTTTCTATGTTATTGGTTCTTTCAAGTTTTTCCTCTTCCAATATATTGATGTTGTATATAAAATATTAGGAGAGAAGCTTAGGGATCAATAACATATTTATAGGCATTCTACCACCAAGAATATAGTGAATATCCATTGTGTAACATAATTTACATGAAAGATAAGACATTCATATGCATAACTTATAAGCTACTATCATTAAGCTATGACATTTCATCCGCATAATTTATGAACCACCATCTTGTAAGATTTTCAATAGTTTAGATCACTAATATAATTTTTATGATGAAATTACTATAGGATTTTCACATGTTGCTTTTGATTGATTTTCTCATCACTGCTTCCAATTATATGAAATCAAGAGTGAGCTTTATATATTTTAATGGAAACTTTTAGTTTAGCGGCATCAATTTACATATGTGGAGGGCTAATGACATCTATGCAATACAATAAAAGTTTCTATTAATAGAAATAATTTAGAATGATAAAAAAATAAAACACAACCACTTATTAGCTAATTATTTTGAAAGAAAAAAAATAAAACTTCAATTGCATCACATTTTACAGTTTTTTGAGGTTCAGGATTTGTTGGCAAATTAAAAAATAAGAAGAAAATTAAAAAAAGAAGAGCTCTTACTAACAAGTGAAAATTTATTTAGCAATTAAAAAAATACAATCAATTATACCACGATTTGAATTTTGAAAATAAGGGTTTGAGTTTTGAAAATAAGGGTTTGTCAAACACAATTTAGCAACCACCGCTTCAAATTTGTAGACTACATAAATTTAATTAAAAAAATTATTTTATTTTACTAATTATTTTTGTGTTGTAAGACTTTTCTTCTTTTTCGCCGTCGTCCTTTGTTAACATTTTTTTTTATTCTTTTGTCGTACTATGTTAAATACCTCTTTTCAATCATCTCTCATTTTGGCACCTCATTATAACTATCATTCATATTATTTCATCTATACACAATTCCCTTTTAATTTTCCTTTACCAAAGATTCCTTATTCATTTTAGTGTTTATATTTCAATGATGTCTGAACAAAAACGTTGGTTCAATTTCTCCAAAAAAAAAAAAAGAAAGGAGCAATAAAATTTGGTTGTTAGAGTTATGAGGATCAAGTTTCTTACGACATAATACTTTTGTTATTTTATTTTGAATTAAACTATGGTATCCTTTGTTTTTGCTGAACTTTGTTAGTTTTGCAAGATTCATACATTAAATTTCTATTAATTTTCATTTATGAATGTTTGCATGTTGTTTGGATATGGATTTACTATTTTTTTATTTAAATTTTCAATGGTTACATTTCAATTTTACTAATGTAATTTTGGTTGGGTATTTAATTATGAATGGTTAGTCTCACATTGACCAATAATGGAGGTTGTATTGGATATATAAGGAGAATGAACTATACACCTAATGCCTTAAGGTTTTGGGTTGAGATGTAGTGTCTAAGTCTCTTATTAATCCGTATTCAATTATGAGTGGTTAGTCCCACATTGATCAGGACCTTATGTCTTAAGGTTTTGGGTTGAGATGTGGTGTCTAAGTCTCTTACTAATCCTTCAAAATCAACAATTTTGAAGGATTCATGAATGATTCATGAAGACTAACATGTAAATTCAAAGATAAAAGATAATCATAGTTATTATGAGTATAGTAATTGTTTTTTTTTTTTTGCAATTTAAAAATTATTTATCTTTAGTATTTAAGCTACAACAAATAGTACTAGAATTATATTTAGCCATTGATATGAATTCTTAGATGTCACGTATTTAGTACTAAATTCATAGTTTTTTGAGTAATAAAAATTCATTATTGAGTTACTTACTCATCCTTGAGTGGTTTTACTCATTCTTATATAAGAGTGGTTTGTACTTTTTTATTTAAATTATTTTACTGTTTTATGAAATTTATTTTATGGTTAGATTTTTTTTATTATAAATTATTTATTTTTCGTGTATGAGATTAAATTAATGATAAAATTATGTCTTTAATGTCAACGCCAATAAAATGTATGGGAACTGATATATATAAATTAATATAACAATATATTTATTAAAATCTTAATTTGTCTTCGTGCAATGCATGAGTTACACACTAGTACATAAGAAGTCGAAGATTATCACCTCAACAATTAGTAGATTTAGTTTGGGACAAAAGACCTAAAAAAGAGCAATTTTGTTTTTTGAAAAGGAAAAGCTGGGAGGGCCATAATACTCTAGATATACTGATGATTGGAAATCACTATTTTGGTCGAAGCCTTCGCTAATGCTCCCACTTTGTTGGAAATGAATTATTTGTCTATGTCTATTATCACGATATAAAATTTCGAGGATTAGCTTGAATTCAACAGAGTCGCACCAAAGTTTATTTAAAAATAAAATACTGAAAAATCTTTAAAACAAAATAAAATGATATTTGAAATCAGATTTAATGTTTGGGAGTCAGTTATGCATATAAAAGGTATTAACACCCTAAGATATTTGTTAAAAAATAATTACATATAATTAATTGTGCAAAAGTTTATGTTAATTTTAGAATATTTATCTCTGTATTAGTTAAATGTAAATATAATTTCTTACATATGTGATGCTGAAATGAAATAGTACTCCAACTAAAGAGAAGAAGGAAAAAAAAGGTTTTTTTACTATTGTGTTCGGCAAAAATGTGATTTTGCTAATACAATCTCTAAGTGCGATAGAGAAATCAAAGTTACGTAGTTCTTGAGTAGAAAGTTAGGTTACACAAGTTATTTTAACGCAAGTAAATGAGTTTGTTTGATTTGAATAATTATTTTAAAAAAACGAACTTTAAGATTATCAACAACTTGTATCTAAAAAAAAAAGATGTTATACCTAGTTAAATTGTTTGAGAATATTTTTATTATTAATTTGTTTATGAAAAAAAGTTTTAGGACTACTAAGTTGAACAAATTATGTCTTAACAACTCAAAGATTAAAAAGATGTTACATCTAGTTAGTCAAATTTAAAAGTCAATTTAAGATTAATTTATTATAAAAATAAGTTTTAGAACTATCAAGTTATACAACTTGTGTCCTAACAACTCAAAGATTAAAAATATATCACGACTAGTTAACCTTTTATAAAAGATTTATTATTATTTTTATAAGATTTAATATTTATAAGAAGTTGATTAAACTTAATATTTTGAAAGGAAAATGGTTGGAGGTATTAATGGAGGGAAAACAATGCTAAGTCTAAGGAGTTAAAAATTGCAAGTGGACTTGTGTGGATGCGCTTTTTACCGCCTTCACACAATCTCACTACTAACTGAGCTATTAGCTCAATTGGTACTGGAACTGTGTTGAGGATGTACTTATCTCCCATATATCGAGGTCGAATGATGAGAAAAAAGAAAATAGAAAAAGAGGAGAGAGAAAAAGGAATGTATTTTTATTATATATTATGCTTCTTTATTTTATCTCAAAATATCTTTCTTCTATTCTTTTATTTTTTTATTCTTTGTTTAGATTTTTTTCTTCAAAAAAATATTTCGTTTGATCTGATTTTGATTCCTATTTATATACAAAAATTAGATTAACGTTATTCTTAGATGAAGAAAATGGCAAACTGCAAAGCTTTGACATGGAAGTAAAACAATATGCAAATTGATGCTTCTGTTATTAATACTGAAATGGTAAAAAAAAAATGAAAAAGTTTGTTTTTATGCATGCCCCTTAAAGAATTGTAGTCTAATTTTGGTGTCCCTTTTATTTGTTCTTTGCATATTTTATTAAGTTTAAAGGATACTGGTGGTTTAAGTTTAAGACGTTAAACTTGTAGTTGACTAATTGCTCTATGGCTATATGTGAATCGCTTGAGCATATCAAGATAAATACATTTTTTATCTTTAAATTTCAATTTTGTTATTTATTACAAAAATATAATAAAAACACTATTTCTTATTTTATGATATTTTTTTATTCATGAACCCAAATAAGTAGAGGCTAATGATGAGTCACAATTAATAGATTAAATGAATGGACCTCTTTCTTTTTTTTTTTTAATACATTTTTAGACATTTATTTTAAGAAAACTCAAATGATGATAAGTCTTGTAAAAATCTATTATGACTCTTTTTGATGAATTTTTTTTATCGAGTGAACAAAATTGGGTTATGACAACTGTTCCTATTTAATTTTATTTTACTAGAAACTATAAATAACAAATTTTTTCATATTAATGTTATAAAAGATAAGTAAATATCAGAACCCATATTTTGTTTGTCAAATTGTGAGTGAAAAATATGTAAAATGTGAAGGGAAGCAAGTATAATGCAAGAGGAGGTTTAAAAGTGTTGAGAATAGTGCAAAGAGTATGATGTGAAAACAGTTGAATTGTGATAGTGTTTCAGCAAGTGTACTGAATCGTTGCAAGTAATAATAAAACAGTAGTACCAAGTGTCGAATTCAAGGATTGCGTTTTACTATTGAATTATATTTAATTACTAAAATTGAACAAAAGGTTCCCAAGTTGATTGAAATAATATTCGAAATTAACAACAATAATAAAATTGATCTTTTATAATGAGAAAAATGTCACTACGAATCCAACCTTGGTGTCTAATTTGATCCTAGTTACTGAATTCCTTTATTGAATTATTACCAAATTCTCTTTATTATTCTTGCCCTAATGTCTTAGTGACAGAACCTTTAATTTCAAAGTAACCTCTAATTCTTTAGTAGATTTAAGATTAGAATTAAGCATTACCGTATAGAAATTCTCTTGTAAACTATTATTTTGCAACTAATTTAATTGGTTTCATGACCTGCATCTATCCCTAGACTACAAATTCATGAATTTCTCATCTCAAGCATTCGTAAAGTCCACTTCCGTTTCAAAATACAAATCGTAGAGCATTTTAATGTTGATCAAGCCATAAAAAGCATTAAGCACAGAGATGAGAAAAATAATTCAATAAACTCATTCATATAACTAGAAATTAAATCAGAAAAATAAGGGTTTCATCTGGTTACACTCATCCCCAACAAATAGAGTTTAGTTACTCATGACAGAGATACAAAAAATAAGGATTAAAGAAGAATTACAAGAATGATTCATGGATGATTCTTGATAAAACTGCTTCAATGGCGTTAGAAACGACCGTCTTTGAGTTTCTCTGCTAGGGCACAAGTTTCCCCACTTCCCAAAGTGTCAAAAAGATCCCTAAACAGTAAAAATTTGTGTTTTTATGAATGTTGATGCGCGTCGCGCGCCCCAGGCTCGGTCTTTGCGCTCCGGGCGCATATTAACAGTACCGAATGGCAGGAAATGTGCCTCAGGCGCGCAGGGCGCACTCCAGGCGCACAACATCTGCTGTCTGGTGTATTTTGTATTTTTTCTCATCTTTCGAGTTTGAATTTGGTCCCAGTGTCTTCACGAAAGTTGTAGATATGGATCTTAGCTTTCATTAGCACTTGGATTGACTCCAATTGGACATCTAGAACTCCAGATATGGCTGAAATACTCCACATAGGTCATGTTGATTTTTCACCAAAATTCAGCACTGTACTAAAACAAAGTAACAACGCAAAACTACGAAAAATCTCTACTTAATTAAGCAAATAAGAACAAAAACATTTCATTAAATCAAATAACTAAAATCAACAAAATATATCAAATAACTCATTAAATTAACTAATGATTAAAGATAAATAAGACTAAAATCAATAAAAATTATGCATATGATGAAGAGTCATCAAATTGTCAATGCGAATACTGATAAAATGTGAGATTAATGGAAAATAGGTAAAATGCGAAAGCTAAAAATATTGTCTCTAGATTGTTATTGGTACTTAGATCGACATAAATTAAAACGATCGTCTTCAGATTGATTGTTGATGTGTAGATCAACATGAATGTAGATGATTGTTTCCCAGCTAGTTATTGGTGTGTAGATCGAAAAGAATGAAGATGATTTTCCCAAGGTTAGTTATTGGTGCATAGATCAACAAGAATGAAAATGATTATCTTCAAATTGGTTACCTATGGGTCAATCAACGTGAATGTAAATGATCGTCGCTAGGTTGGTTATTGGTGCATAAATCGACAAGAATGAATGCAATTATAAAAGGCTTTAGGCAAGACATAAGTCTAGTTCTTAATTTGAATAGAGAGAAAAATATGTACCTGATAACGTCGTTGGGATTTTCATTAACATAGATGATAGACAATGCACTAAATGAGATAATTGAACTTAAATGAAGTATGAGTGTAGAATGTGCGATTTATTCATGTCATATATTGCAGACAAGTTTTTATTTATGTTTTTATTTGTTTGGATTCCCTGATTAATAGGATCTTAGACGTCGCAATTGGTTCCATGAAGAACACATTTTTACATGATAACGACTTGTACATTCGTGAGATTTTATTCGAAGACAAAGTATTGAAGACAAAGTCTATAATTTAAAATGATTATTCTAACTCCTTCTTACACACTCATATATCTTTAGAATTTATCAAGATTCTCGTATATGTTTTCCAAACATCAAAATATTTATTAAAAAAAAAAAATTCTTCATATTTTCACAGATTTCAAATTCCAACATTCATTGTCATAAAATACATTTTGAAACACTAAAACAATCAACAATAAATGTATTACTTTTCAAAGAGGTTAATGCATACATAAAATGTCAAACACATGAAATTGTATTGACGCATTTGTAGAATGTTAAAAAATTACAATGGGAAGAAGAAATGAAACACAATGTATGAGGTGACAATGTAGGGGTGTTTTGTATTTAGCTTTACTTTGAAGAATAACAAGTACTAGACACTCTTGTAATTTAAAACTTTTATTGGTCAGCTTTCAAGAATAAAAATTACCCCATTTTGAGTCGTCTCTATTAACTTCATTGTGGTGAAAACTCAAGTGTTGTTTTTGTTAATAACCAAATAAATTGGACAAATTACCAAAATTGGAGAAGGTTGATAAAGTGAGCCATCACTTCCAAAAAATAAAAGGTTATCAACAATAAATTACTAATACCTTATGAAGACAATCCTTTATTTGATGCATGGGAAAGATGCAACATGATAGTTCTTTCATGGATTACATGAAACCCTCACTCCTTCAATAACGCAAAGCAAAATTCATATAAAAATGCAAAAACCCTATGAGATCACTTGGAAGCACAATTCTCCAAATGCAACTATTTTCGTGTTTCTGGTCTTTTACAAGATAGATTATTAGTCCTTTAATTGACACAAAACCAATTGGTAATTTCAAAATCAAATCTAAAACTAGAAAATCTAGGTTAAACTTTGTAGTTTTATTTCAAAATATATTAGGCTTAATTGCAGTTTAATTTGATCCCCGTATTTTACCTGAATCACGAAAGTAGTCCTCCCAATTTTGATCCTCCAAATATTATTTTTGTCCAAAACTTGATGAAGTGTCATATTTTTAAGCCACACCACACTATTTATGATCATAGATTTTATGTATAATTGTTGTATCACGAGATCTTGAGGGGCATTGTGTGACTTAAATTAGCACTAAAAAATGACATTTTATCAAATTTTGGACAAAAATTCTATTTGGGAGATTAAAAACTGAAGAAAAATAAAATAAGGAAACTATTTTTACGATTAAGCTAAATTAGGATATCATAATAAAATAATGGTTCTAAATATGTTTATCCTTAATTTTATGCTAAGTTTGGAATAATTCTTCAAGTTTCTTATAAAATTCAATTGTTTAGAAATAACATACATATTTTGAATGTTACTAGTATTTTATTATTTCACGCTAATCTTACAAACAAAACAAATTGGTTGTACTATGTGCAAAAAAATTCATACCATTAACAAATTACCATCTAAATCTATAAAAAAATAAAAAATTTCCTTTTTGAATTGTTGAATGAAAAACTTCTTGATCTTATGTATTTAAAGTTTGATTAAATAAATTTTTATTCATTATAAAATATCACTATTTTGTTTTTACTCCTTAAAAAATATATATTATCAGTTGTTAATCCTCTAAAAAATTTGGTTTTCAGTTTTGGTCCATGATTTGATACAACATATATCGTATCTTTTTAATTTTTGAATATTTTTTTACTAGCACTTGAGACATTATAAGAAATTATCTTACAAAAATTTAAAATTTTTTAACAAGTAATAAATTTAATATGAAATTTTAAGCACAAAAATCTTAAAAATTTATATTTAATTTATCATTTATTAAAAAAATTTAAATTTTTGTACGTAAATTTTTATACATGTATTAAATATATTGGTCAAAGCTCATTAAAAACTTCAAAAGATACACAATAGTTTGTTTAAACTAGACACCAAAAATGAAAATGAAATTTTTTAAGAGACTATAAGTTGATTAAATTTTTTGTAAGAATTAAAAACAAAATAATGAGATTTTAGGTAATAAAAATTTATTTAACCTTGTAAAGTTTTTTGGTTCATTGTGTTGTGTTTCACTTCCACTTTGTCTCAACTATGACACCATAAACCCCAAAATAATTTATATAATAATTTATACTTGACTAAATTGTACTCGCGGTCTCGTAAGTTAATTTCAATTAATGTTTTAGTCTTTTATCTATTTTTTTCTTCTCGAATTGGTCATTTATTTTAATTTTAAGTGACAATGTGATGTTGTATGTTTTAAAATGTAACAATGTTGTCCTTTTTTTTATAAAAATTCAAAAAAAAATCATCAAAATTTACAAAAACCCATAAAATTCATTATCATCTTCAATAAAATGCAAATTTAATCAAATTCATAACTCAAATATTCAAATAAACTCATATTTTCATCTCCAACAACATCAAATAAAAAATGAAAATATGAGTATATTTAAAAATTGAAGTTATGAATTTGATTAAATTTGTATTTTATTGAAGATGGTAATGAATTTTATGGATTTTGTTTGAAAGTTTTGATGATTTTTTTGAATTTTTGTAAAATAAAATATCAAATTGTCACGTAAAATTAAAATAAAGGATTAAAACATTAACTGAAATTAAGTTAAGACCGCGGATGCAATTTAGCCTTTATATCGTATTTAAAAAAAAAATAGTTGTAGTGGATAAATAAAAATTCTATTAAAAGAAAAGAAATTTTATGAGTTATTTAAAATATCACATTTTTCAAAATACAAATGAAACACTTTAAATTTTTTTTCTTTCTATAAAACAGTATAATCTCTATAAATTAGATTTAACTGTAATTTCTTAATTTAATTCTAAAAAATTACTGATACTTATAAAATTTTAATAAAAAAAAATCGTAAAATACATTCTTCAAAAAATTAATCTTCATTTCACTTTGCCAACGTGTTTATGAATCCATCCTTTCGTGAGAGAACAACATATTGAAATTGATTGCATGTTGTTCACGAAAAATTGCAAGCCATATCATTTGGTTTCCAAGCTGGGATTTTCTAACGTGCTCTATTGTTTAAGGGTTCCTTTTTTTATGAATTATAAAATAAGTGATTTTGGTATTTAATTAATTTAGAGATTATTTGTTATACTTTTTTTTTAAAAGCATAAGTTATTTTGGGTTTGTCTAAAAAATTAGTTAATTATAAAAATTAATTTTTATGAAAAACTTCACATGAAACAAATATAATCAATGATAAGCTTAAAATGAAACTGGATTAAAAAAAAACATCATCAATTATAGCATGAGTATTCATAAGAAGCTAAACGGGATAAAAGAAAATTCACTATTATACCTAATAACTTAGAATGAAGTTTATGTTATAGTTAATTTAGTTAGTAAATGCATTATTTTTCTTTCCTCTTTATTTTCCTTATAATGCACTTTCTATTTTTAGTTGGATGATTTTATTACAACAAAATGTGGTTTAATAAAAGTCAATTTTCACAAGATGTACAAAATTTCCTGGTCTTAAGCCCAAATTAATGCATCTTAGATAAACTAATGCAAATAATTACACATGTCACTCAGCTCATAAAAGAGAACCATAGCTTGTGAATTAAATTCACCAAGCAAAGTAGCATTTGTTGAGATATCTTCTTATTTTCTAAGACCACAAAAGAGAACAATGATGAATCAATCCCAAGATTTGAGCCAAGCAGGCCAAGCCGCAGGACAAGCTCAAGCTCAAGTGAGTTTTTAGTCCCAACATGTATCGGATATATGTGCATGTTTAGTTCAACAATTATTTTTTTTTTATAAATTAATTTTATTTAAAAGTGAGTTGAATGTAAAATTATTTATATTTTGATATATTAGCATACAAGTGGATTGAACAAAAAATTTTAGTATAAAAATTACGTTTAGTCTCAAAAACCATAAATCTTAACTAGCTTCAAGTTCTAATAAATTATGGAGACAAAACAATTTTACACTTCCAGAATCAATCATGACTGCTCTAAACATAGAATCAAACATAGACATAGGTGTTTATTTAAGTTTATTTGAAGACAAAATCACTTTTTTAAAATAAATAAAATATATCATTTTTATGTTTTAATTATATTTATGTAAAAAAAAATTGTAAGCAAAATCATTTTTACCATAAAATGAAAAACTGTTTTGAATAGTTTTAATAGAAGAGAGAAATACAAAGTCATTTTTATACAATTTTAAGCAAACACAAAATACCTTGTATTTTTCTAAAGTTTTTTAAATAACAATTATTATATCAAAATCACTTTTATTTTAATCTATAATAAACATGCCCTTAAGATCTGCCCTTTTAATCTTTTGTATATATCATTTTAAATTATTTTAGCATGATTAATTTGATATAATGTTATTGCTAATTTAGGATAAGGGAAGCAATATGATGGACCAGGCAAGCAATGCTGCTCAATCTGCCAAAGAATCTTGCCAAGAGGTTTGAACATTTAGCTAAACAATTTATTAGTTATATTAATGGAATCTTACCAAGAGGTTAGATACACAAATAGAAAACTATTAAGTTTTAAGTTTTTATGCCAACTGTAAATGAAAATGTAATTAAAAAATTTATCTATTTCTCAAAATTATGAAAAATGGAACTTTATCATAAATTTTCATAGACATTTAGATATAGATAATAATTAAAAATAAATAAATAAAATAAAAAATAATCGTATATCTCAATATCATGTTGGTATTGGACATTAACACGTGTCGTAAACCGAATATATTTTTAATTTATAATTGTAAATTTTACGTGTATAGAAAATTAGTTATTGTTTGGACCAACATAAACATGAGAGATAGATATAATGTGATGTACGTTTGTTTCTTCCACTAATATTTCTAATAACTAAATATTAACATTTGTCGATAAAAGAATATAAAGATTTAATTTATACACATTATTAATATAAAAAGTTTTTATACTATCAATCAATTACAATTGTTAAATAATTATAAATATTTGTCTTTTATTATAACTATTTCAAAAGTCAGAGACATGAGATTGTGTTGTGCAGAATGTAGAACTTTTAAGTTTTTATGCTAACGGTAAATGAAAATTAAATTAAACATTTAAAGTATTTTCCAAAATTATGAAAAATGGAACTTTATCAGAAATTTTAGAGTAAAAAAAAAAACATGTTAATGATCAATCTTAAATTAGAAATTGTGTTGACTGATGAAACTATTTTGCTCTTGTAGGCTGGTCAGCAAATGAAGGCAAAGGCACAAGAGGCTGCTGATGCTGTTAAGAACACAGTTGGTGCTTACAAGTGAATCAATGAAATGGAGAGCTATCTTAAGTAGCTATTTGCAATTTTTGATTTTATTTATTTTTATTAGTGCTTTTATGCATTGATTTATTAGCTTTTTCCTTTACAATTTTTATTTTTTTCATATGGTTTTATTATATAACTGGTTGTATACCAGCAACTTAAATTAAGATAGACTATAGTTTGTATCCCAATATTTGTTACAATTTAATTATTTGGTTTAAATCATAAGAAATATCCCAATATTTGTCATAATTTAATTATCTTGTTTAAATCATAAGAAATTTCAAGGTCATAGATATAGAAAAATGTTGTTAGTATACTAAAGATAAAAAACTTATTTATATAAAAAATGTTACGAAAAACACGTTCAATATTTTAAAATTGTAAAAGTTGAAAATTTCTCCTCAAATATTTTTTTTTTACTTTTTATTTCCTTAACAAATGTTGTTATATAACTCTATTTATATACGAGATTTACTAATTTTAAAAGTTACTTAGTTAGCAACTATCACGTACATTTATTAGAATACACAAACTATTTTTTTTAGAAAGAATATGTTAACATATTATAACTAAAAAATTGTTGAATACACCATGATACATGTTATAAAAATACTCTTTCATATGTTAGGGAAATTTCTAAAATATATTTGGATTTTTCTAATAGCTATATTAATGTAGCAAAATTAAATAATTGAATGCATCACTTAGTCAAGTGGTTGCAATGATTGGTTTTAATTCAAACCAATGCATCTATTAAGTTATCAAAAGTTGCAATCTTTCACCAATTGGTATGAGTTGAAGAGTTGTTTTCTTTCACCAATTGGTATGAGTTGAAGAGTTATTTTCTTTCACCAATTGGTATGAGTATCTCTATAAATAGAGATATTTTAGAGGCAGAAATAACAGAAGAAAACACAAGACAAAACAACACAAATTCATGTTACATAAGTCAAAAATATTTCTGAGTCATTTCTTCTTTTCTCTAGTGCACGAGAGTAAACGAAAAAACTTTATTCTGTAAAACACCGGTGATCGATATGCTTGATGTGAATGTGCAATTCACTTCAAGGATTCCAAAGTATCTTGAAGGGGATTCGCCGGTTAACCCATTTGCATCCAATATATATAGATTGGTGGGGGCGAATCGAACCTAAAGCTTAGTGTGATACACACGCTTTGGAATTTATTTGTGCAACCTTCATCATCATTGACTTCATCATCTTCTTGTTCATAATTTGCAGCATACCCCCAACAAAAGATCCAACAATCTTTAGGTTCCATTTTCGATTATTATGACTGCTCCTTTTATAGGAGATGGATTTTCTTCATCATGGTGAAAGGTACACATTTAATTTATATAAATATATATGATATGTTTGAAGTTCTAAATTCTTATGTGGTTCTTCAAAGTAATTATATTTGTTTATGTTAAATTTAACATATGGTTAGATTGGTATGCATGATTTAGAATATATACAAATATGTGAATTTAATATAGTTTATGCATGAATTTTGCTTGTTTGGATTTTAATGATTAATTAAAGTCTTAGAAATAATCAAATGACATAAAATATGGTAAAAGGTAGAATGGCATAAAATTCTGTGTTTGTGATAAGTGAAATGTTTTGTGTTAAATATGGTAAAAGGTAGAATGACATAAAATTTTGTGTTTGTGATAAGTGAAATGTTTATAAATTGTATGTGATACAATATGAAGAGATTAAAAAAAAGGTCATGGTTTGGTGATAACTGGTCAACACTATCAAGAATATAAAAGGTAATCGGATGCTTGATGTAAGTCATGACTTGTACCATACCTGATATAACATATGTTGTTGGAAGATTAAGTCGGTATACAAGCAATCCATGTAAAGAACGTTGACATGCTACTAATAAAGTATTAAAATATTTGAAAGGAGCAATTAACTATAGTTTAGTTTATAGTGGATATCCTTTATACTTGGAATGATATACAGATGTCAATTGAATAAATCATGTTGAGGATCAAGTTTCCACAAGTGGATGTACCTTCAACCTTGGTGGATGTGCAGTTTCTTAGGGTTCAAAGAAACCAACTTGCATTATTAACACCGCTATGGCTGCAAAATTTATTGTTCTAGTTGCAGGTAGTAAAGAGGCTGAATGGTTAAGAATTTGTTGTATGAGATACCAATTTGGTCAAAGTCAACGACACAAGTATCCATACATTGTGATAGTCAATACACACTATCAAAAGCATATAACCAAGAATATAATAGAAAATCAATACATATTGGTTTAATGCATAGCTATGTAAATGATTTAATGGAGTGATATTCATAGTGTTTGTACGAATTGAAAAGTATCTTGCAGATCCTTTGACGAAAGGTCTGACAAAGGACATGATGTTGAAAACATCATTAGGGATGTGATTCAAGCTCATATCTAGATAATCACCAATGGTGGAAACTTCAACTCACACTTGAGTAGCATCAAGTCTTGAGTTCAATGATGAAAGTACACTATTAGAGTGATTGAAGTACTTGACAATAGATACATCCCAAAGGATAAAAGTACTTGGACCATAAAATAAAAGTGGTAGGATGAGGTCTCCTCTTAATGAACATATATCATGTATTTGCTGGAATGTATAATTATGGGTGCATTCCTAATATAGTCCACCTATATGAGATTGAAGTGGGGCCGCTTCATAGAGTTCAAGAGCTTGACTCTTAAATTCTCACGAAAAGGATATGAGACACAAGGCCTTATCAAATGTGTCATTTTTATAATTCGATCAATGGTGCCGAGATTTCATGTGTAAGTTATGCACACTTGTTCTAATGAATGGTTGGTTCAAAGCTTGTCTACCAATCTATTTGAGGATGAGTGAAAACATAATTTACTAAGTAATGGTTCAAATCGTAAGATACCTTTATCTGAAACCATGAGATTTCCAGAATAACGGACTTAGATATATTTTGAAAATGGTAGGGGATTGTTAGGGAAATTTCCAAAATATATTTGGATTTTTTTAATAGCTATATTAATGTAGCAAAATTAAATAATTGAATGTATCACTTGGTCAAGTGGTTGCAATGATTGGTTTTAATTCAAACCAATGCATCTATTAAGTTATCAAAAGTTGCAATCTTTCACCAATTGATATGAGTTGAAGAGTTGTTTTCTTTCACCAATTGGTATGAGTTGAAGAGTTGTTTTCTTTCACCAATTGGTATGAGTATCTCTATAAATAGAGATATTTTAGAGGCAGAAATAACAGAAGAAAACACAAGACAAAACAACACAAATTCATGTTACATAAGTCAAAAATATTTCTGAGTCATTTCTTCTTTTCTCTAGTGCACGAGAGTAAACGAAGAAATTTTATTCTGTAAAACATCGTTGATCGATATGCTTGATGTGAATGTGCAATTCACTTCAAGGATTCCAAAATATCCTGAAGGGGATTCGCCGGTTAACCCATTTGCATCCAATATATATAGATTGGTGGGGGCGAATCGAACCTAAAGCTTAGTGTGATACACACGCTTTGGAATTTATTTGTGCAATCTTCATCATCATCGACTTCATCATCTTCTTGTTCATAATTTGCAGCATACCCCAACAAAAGATCCAACACCATACTGTATTTTAATATTCCCATATATATAAGCTAAAGTAAACATGTTTTCTTTGAGTCACTTGCATTAAGTGATTTTATACTAATACAATGTTTGATAACCAAACATGACATTCGTCCTCTTCTGTTTCATGAATACATTAATTTGGTAGTTCAAGTTTTCTTTTTTTTTTCCTACTAAAAGATGCTTAAAGCATTTTATTCATAATTAGTAATTCAGAGATAAACATAACATTATACTGGTCTTTTATTTATTTTCAACAGCATAACATCATATTGGTCTAAAAACTTGTTGAATATATTCTATAAAAAAAACATAATTTAAATTATGAAATAGATAAAGAGAAAAGTGATGTAACTATGAGAAAGAGAAGGTTAGAATTAATTATTGAATGTGATGCAAATTAATAATTTGAACCTAAAAAATTAGATATGTTAAATTTTACAATATTCTTCGTCTTTAAGTTGAAATATTATTCTAATTGATTTTGAATGACACATTCATTTTCTTTTTGAACGAGTATAAATTAATTCATTTTTTTTAATTATGATAATGAGGAGGAACATATATTTCTAATTTCATGAGATAAAATTTATCTTTTTTGAAGTTTTAAACAATTATAAGTACAATTTATATTAGACTATTTTGATAACCGAACCACATTAGAATTTTATCATATAAAAGTATTTAAAAAAATATGGTATGAAAGTTTAGTATTACTTTAGATTGAAAATCATAAATTAAAATGTCTTTTGCATTTTTTGTTTTAACCATTCCGTTTTCAGTTTTTAAGGAAAAGAGTTAGGTATGTACACAAGTTGATTTGGATTGATTTTGACCAAACTCAATCTATAAATCGATCAATTTCATTAGAGTTTAAAGTTGCATTTTTAACCCACAATTTTTACATTAAATACAAACCAATCCAACCTATCAACTGTTTGGGTTAGATTTGAATGTCATAAAGAAAAAAAAAAATTAAAATATAATTAAATTTGAGTGTTTGAATATCACAAAATTTTATTACAACACATTATTCAATGTTTAAAATACATCCACAATTATTATAAATAAAAAAGTACATTCATAAACATAATAAAATACATCAAACAACACAATTAATAACAAAATCTCAAATTGAACTCAACTACTAAATGATAACTATTGGTCTTTAATAGAAAATAATAAAAATATATATGATATCAACAAGTTGAGTTTTCAGATTCAAAATTAATGTCAAAACTATTATTCAACATTTAGGTTTAAATGAATTAATTTGAATTGGACAAGAACTTAAATGATTGGAATCAATTCTGTTAGTTTGGTCATGAATTGACTCACACTCGTAAACATTTATAGAAAAGACATTGATAATCTAAAATTCAACTAAGAAATAAATAAAATTTTGTGAATGATTGTTACCACTTATTTTTCTATATTTATAAATAAAATTCACTTTGTTACTTATTAATTATTTTTTTTATTAAATACTTATTAGTTATTACTTAGTATTATAACAATTAATAATTTTAACAATTCATAATTTAAAAATTATTCCTTAAATATTAAAAAAAAAGTTAAACTATTAAGTGTTTGTTTTTTGTTAAGAAAATAATTTTTTATAAGATAAATTATTCAAAACAAGAGATAAATTTTAAATAATTTTAAAATTTTATTTGTTTTTATTAATTGTAACAAATAAATAAAAAATTAAAATTAATTATCTTTAAAAATAAGTTGTAAAAATAATGATTTTTTTTTTTGATAATAATTGATTTAAATTATTCTTTCTCTTGTTTTAGTAGAATACGAAGTCGAATACTACTGTTTGTCTTTTTATTTTTAGATGGAATAAATAAAGTTTTTTTTTTTTTAATAACATAAATAAATAAAGGTTGATGAAGAATAAATATTGATTCGATTCAATTGTGGTTTATGATTTCGAAGACAGCCATCATCGTATTGTGTCATTGCTACACTCTTCTCTCAAAAAATCAGAATGGTTGATCAACCAAGGTTACTTTTTATTTATTTATTCTATTATTACATAATTTTTTTGCAATTTCACAAAATATAATTTAATTTCTCTGCATGTTTCACTATTCCTCTTTTCCCTCATTACGCCAAGTTTTTTCAGAAATGGAAAATGGATGCAATCGTAAGATTTGAAAAAACGGTTTATTTAGGACTACACCCAAGTTTCCAAATTGATTGCTGATTGCAAAACTGAAATAAAGTTTCAATTTTGTTGGTGGGTTTTTTTGCTTATTTTTTATGTACTAAATTGCAGATTTTTTTTATTTTTTTTATTTTTATATAAAAAATCAGGGTACGATATTATAGGTTTTCTATTTTTTTATTTTATTCTGTGAGTATTGAAAACTCTAACTCTAACTTACTGTAACATTGTTTTGGTATCTGCAATAGCAAATAGATAAAACCTATGAGGAGTGAAATAGGGATTTATTGGTGAAATAATGCAGGACCTAGAATCCCTGCCATTGGGATTCCCATGTTTACATTAAGGACATCGGTAGTTGTTCGATCTAGATCAGACAATCCAGATTCAAGTTTGGTATTTTTTATTGATAGAAAGTTTGATATTTTTTGCCATGAATATTGTGAAAAATAGGTTATGTAATTGAATGAGGGATGAATGCATGAATGTCTAGTGACAATAAGCTAGTCTTCCAATTTTAGAACATGAAATTATGCAGAGGAAATTGTAAACTATGTTTGTAGTATATTTAACTACATATATTAAGATTTTTATTTTTATTCGTATGATAATTATCAATTTAAGTAAAATAGTCTGCATCCCCTGATCTAGGGTGCTGGCATATATTGAAGTATATTTATGGTGGCAGGGATTTGGTTTTGTGCTATTTGTGAAGGCATCATCAGGGTGAAGTTGTTGAATATATATATATTAAGGTTTTTTATTGCTATTGAGAACCTGAGATAAATAAATAAAGGAGCAGAATGGGTAGTCCTCAGCTGCCAAAGAAAAGAGTGGCCTTTGTGTTGATTGATGGGTTGGGAGATGTGTCACTGCCGAGGTTGGGATACAAGACACCTCTTCAAGCAGCAAAGCTTCCCAATTTGGATGGCATAGCATCTGCTGGGGTTAATGGATTGATGGACCCTGTTGAGGTTGGATTAGCTTGTGGAAGTGATACTGCTCATCTTTCTTTGTTGGGTTATGATCCTCGAGTTTATTATCGTGGTCGAGGGGCGTTTGAATCCATGGGGGCTGGATTGGCAATGTCGCCGGGTGATATTGCTTTTAAGGTTGGTGAACAACTCTGTTGTTATTATTTTTAGTAGCGGAGCCGGAAAGATAGGCACGTCACATGCACTGACATTTTCAGTTTCAATTTCCATGTTTTTTAATATTTAAGTTTGGAAAAGAAATGTGTTATTAAGAGTGAAGTTTTACAGAAAAAGGTATAACTAAAATTGGTAGTTACATTTGGAATTCCCGATATATTGTAGCATAGAACTATAGATAGTATAGCAGCTATAGCTAAAGCATAGTTTTGGGTTTGAACTGTTAGACTCTACATGCTAAAGTAATTATCCACTTCCTATATCGTTAATCGAGTGGCTTGTTTCAATAGTCAATTTGGGGTAACTTTGAGATCAAATCACCCTAGATATTTTTTTGCAGTTGCTGGTGTAGTATGAAAGGCGTGTAGCATATATTTCATGGTCAGCACAAAATAGTAACTGTTGGTAATCTTACTAGTGCTATCTCTTCATTCAATGATTTGAATAAAAGACATTTATTATATCTTGAGTGCTATCTGTTTATTGAGGGAAAACAAATGAATAGAAAAAAGATCAAATATTTTACTTTAGGAACATATATTTTATTTTTCATTCAATCACTGTTTTCCCATTCTCTTATTCAATTTGGCTTTATCTCTATTGTTGGTAATTGGCGAGAGAGTCTGTTTAACATTGTGATTGCTTTTGGAATATATTGTTGCATGCTGTCCTTAAGTTCTTAGGAAAGATGGGAAGTTTAAGAACACTGCTTCATTTCTATGTAGTATTAAAATATTTTCTCCTTAACCTTACCTTTTCAGAAGTAGATAAATCTCAGAGGTTTTTCTGCATTCTTCATGCTAATAGCTTGATGAAATGTTTTCCTGCAGTCAAATTTTGCAACTCTTGATGAGAAAACTGGAATCGTCACCAGTAGAAGAGCTGACAGGCACTTTGAAGAAGAAGGTCCTATTCTATGTGCTGCTCTTGACGGGATGAAGCTTCCATCTTTCCCTCAATATGAAGTCAGAGTCAGGTGAAGATGTCTAAGGTTGCTATAACATTTATTTAAGGGTTAATTCTTAATGTTGTAAGTAACCACTTATTATGGCTAATATCGAGTTTCTAATGTTCACAGTCTCCTTTCGAACTGATAGTTATTATTATTATTATTCATGAGTTAGTAGTTTTCTGATTGTATGTTCGGGAGAGGCAAGCTCTTTGTTGGGGCTTAGCCTTGTGATTTGTGTTGCTGACCTCTTATTCTGGTTTAATTCATAAACGCTATTGATAAAACTCTCCTATTTGTTGGTTCAGTCTTGAGTCTAACATGCTTCTTGTTAGAGAAATTGTTTTAATAAATCTCTATGTTAGTCACAATGTTCTTAAATGGCGGCGCTAAAGTGTAGGAACAAATTGATATTGTTCTGTGATATACTATTAAGTACAAAATATTGTAAAATAGCGGCTCTAGCAGTGCCATTTTCTGTGATCCACGATTGACAATATTGGTTAGTCATATCATAAATTTTGAATAATCTTGGATGGTTGTGCTCTATTTGATCTGGTTTAAAAATTTCATTACAAAATTTTAAAATTGAACACTCAAAGTAAAGTTGATTAGTGGATGTTTACAAGTTAAGGAAGATGCGAACTCGATATTTAAGCAGATTAACATTAACAGTTCTTTACATGTTTTTGCGATTCTTTTCTTAGGTATGCTACAGAACACAGATGTGGAGTGGTTGTTAAAGGACCAAATTTGAGTGGAAATATATCTGGAACTGACCCGTTAAAGGATAACCGCTTACTTTTGAAAGCAGAAGCTTTAGATGATTCTCATGAAGCAAAGAACACTGCCACTGTTGTTAACGAGTTGTCCAAGGAAATAACGAAAATTTTGGTTTCTCATCCTGTGAATGCTAAACGTGTTGCAGAAGGGAAGAACGTTGCGAATGTAGTCCTTTTAAGAGGATGTGGAATTCGAATTGAGGTATGCTCTTTAAGTTCATAACATAATTTACACATTTATCTTTCAAATATTAAAGTAACATTTATGAACACTAAATTTTGATGCTTTTTAATCCATTTACATATTATGCTACTTTGGAGGAAAGCACACTTCAAATATGTAATAGCTATTGCGTTTAGTGCTTTTAAATTGTATATTACAGGTTACGCCATTTGAAGAAAAACATGGTTTGGTGCCATGCATGGTAGCTCCAACAAAAATTATTGCTGGCCTGGGCTTATCACTTGGTATTGATATTCTAGAAGCTCCTGGAGCAACCGGAGACTATCGAACTCTACTAACTTCGAAAGCAACAGCAATAGCTAAGGCACTCTCGGCTCCTTTGCAGTCTTGCCCCCAAGTTTTCGTACCTGGAGAGGATGAGCATAAAGCAGGCCGCCTAGATGGTTATGACTTTGGATTCCTTCATATTAAGGTAAAAAAGTAGTTTTGGTTTCTTTATCTGCTTTTACTTTTCAGCATTTTGCCTAAAAACATAATAGCTATTTGAGAATCTCACTTTAAAGATGAAGAGTTTTTTACCATTTGTTTCCTTTGACACGGAAATAATGAGGTGGTGCTGTTGCAGATAAAAACCGTCAAGAACAGGTTGTGGAATCTAGCAAAATTAAAATTAAAATAAAATAAAAATTTAAACATTCTTAGACCCTTGAGTTCATCAACATCAATATAAAATTAAGAGCTGACTCTTTCATCTTTTGTGGAGAATGTTTCTGATAGAACCCAAAATTTTATTGGCTAGAATTGATGAGCTCTGATGCTCTTACAATGCTGGAAATATAAAAATGCAAAAAAAGAACTAAACCAGAGTTCTAAGAACTCTTGAACCAGAGCAGAATTGCTCCTAACCAGAGAAAGAATTCCCCTAATTGTTTCTTAGAATATTTTCTGAATATCTTTCCCTCTTCCTATTCTCTCATTCTTATAACATTAAATAATTAACATTATTAATTGGTTTTTATTCCTTTCATTCATCCTTCTTGAAACTGCATGTCTTTCCCACTTCCCCTCTTTAATGAAATATCAATTGAATAAGAGACATTATTACTAGCTTTTATTCCACCCATCAATAGCTTTTATTCCCTCCATCAATCATGCTAGAAACTGAATGTGTGTGAAGTGTGTGACTTGGTTGAGTCGGCCCCATTCTTTGGGTCTCATTCCTCTTACTTTGCAATGCTCTATCATTGCCATCCACTTCAAAATGAGCCTTGTCCTCAAGGCTAACATTAAGACATTGATTTTGTAACCGACTTCCAGATTCCCAGCTGATGGTTTCCTTATTCTCTTCCCATGTTATGATTTTTCTTGGCTTTAGTATATTCGTGGTAACAACATTAAGTTCTTTTTCCTGATTGATTCTACAATTCTCCAGATATTGACACTGCAGCTTCACAGTTTTCCCCTTCTAGTCCAAGCAAATTGCCATTTCTTCCCAATCAAATAACACCTTGCCTAACTTATGCAGCCAAGCCACTCCCAAGATCATGTCCTCACCTTGTAATTCCACTATGTAAGCTTCTCTGTTATGGCCACACGGGAACCGTTTCCAAATTCTGCGGTCGTAACTAGGATTTGTTCTATTGGAAGCTGCATAACTGCAGCCATTTGAGGAGTCACAAAATTGTGAGTAGCACCAGTGTGCACCATCATCATGACCGATATGCCCTTCACGGTACCTTCCAAACGTAGGGGAAAAGGGAACCAATTTCGAGCTCTGTGATACAAATAAAAATAGGTTTGGGAATGTATATGTGAGAAGGAATAAAAAGAATGTTAGTTAGTTAGTTTTCTTTTTAGCTTAGCTGTCATTCTATTAGAAATTGGAGCCAAAACAGATTACTATAAATAGCAATCTGTTAGGAGCAGTTAGGGGTTGTTTTTTAGAAAGAAGTAGAATTGGTTGGACTGATTCATAGGGAATCAGGAATTTTCTTCTCTAAGCTTGTAACGTGTTCTTCATTGCGAAATAATACATTCAATTCAGAATCACCTTGATTCTGAATAGCATTCTTCTATTCTATCCCTAATTCCTCTTCTCTAAGTTACCAGTTGTAACACTGGTACCAGAGACACCGATTCTGGTGTCCTGTGATCGGTTGTTTCCGCTGCGATTGCGTATGGTTTTGACGAGAAACATGGCTCGTTCTTCGGATGATTGGAATTTAGAGAGAGAAGAAATACGCACGAGGCTTGACCTAAATGAAGCGAGGACGAAGAAAACCGAAGAATTGCTTGCTGCAATCGCAAGCAAATTAGGAGTGTGATCTGATGACGATCATGGTGATGGAGGCAATGAGATCGGAGATCGTGAATGCATCAGGGAGAAAGGGCAAAATCGTTGGCGGAAATTGGAAATCCCAATTTTTTCCGGTGAGGATGCTTTTGGTTGGACACGCAAGCTAGATCGCTATTTTTCGTTGCAAGTGGTCCAGGAAGAAGAGAACATGCAGACGATTCTGTTAGCATTGGAAGGAAGAGCTTTAAGCTGGTTTCAATGGTGGGAGAGGTGCAATCCAAATCCTTCATGGGATGCTTTCAAGGTGGCTGTCATAAGGAGATTTCAACCATCAATGATTCAAAATCCTTTTGAATTGTTGCTATCTTTGAAATAGGTTGGTACAGTGGAAGAGTATGTGGAGGAATTTGAGAAGTATGTTGGCGCTCTAAGAGAAATTGATCAAGAATTTGCTAAGGGCATTTTTCTGAATGGATTAAAGGAAGAAATTCAGGTAGAGGTAAGATTGTTTGAACTAAAAAGCCTTACTGATATTATTCAAAAAGCCCTAATGATAGAACAGAAAAATATTATTTTGAATAAGAAGGGGAGCACTCACTATTCTAGACCTACTAGCTTTACAAGAAATAATTCTTTCAGCAAGGTGGTAACTGTTGATTCTAAGAATACTGCTGATAAAAAAGTTGATAGTCCTTCTAGTGGTAGTGTTGTTAATAGCTCGGGATCAGTAAATATGAATGAAAGAAATAGGAGCAGAGGGGGAGAGTTCAAACACTTAACAGGAGAAGAAATGAGGGAAAAAAGAGAAAAGGGGTTATGTTTCAGGTGTGATGAGCCTTATTCCAGGGAGCATAGATGCAAGAACAAGCAGTTTAAAATGTTAATAGTGGAGGAAGAAAATAGTAGTGAAGAGGAGGATAAAGAGGACTTGGTTTCAAAACAATTTAATGCTCTTCACCTATCCTTATGTTCCATGGCAGGCTTAACTTTATCCAAATCCTGGAAAATTTCAGGGGAGTTATATGGGAAATCTATGATCATTTTAATTGACTGTGGTGCCTCACACAATTTCATATCACAAGAAATTGTCTCTCAATTGCAGCTGAGGGTGGAACCAACACTCACTTACTTGGTAGAGGTGGGAGATGGTCATAAAGTGAGATGTCAAGGAAAGTGTAAGAAGCTAAAACTTGCGATACAAGAGCTGGAAGTAGAACAGGATTTTTATCTGTTTAGCTTGAAAGGCGTGGATATAGTTTTGGGGCTGGATTGGCTAGCCAGTTTGGGGGAAGTGAAGGCTGATTTTGGAAAACTTGAATTATCTTTGAGGAGAGGCAAACAATGGGTCAAAATTGTGGGAGATCCTTCTCTAGCAAAAACTCAATTACACTTTGGTGCATTTATGCAAGTTCTGAAACAAGAAGGGCATGGATTGTTACTACATTGCATTGAAGAGCCGGATACAAACAAGGAAATACCTATGTTACCCAAGGAATTATTGGGAGTGTTGCAAGAGTTTGAAGGGGTGTTTCAGGACCCACAAGGATTACCTCCAAAGCGAAAGCATGATCATGCTATTCACTTAAAGGAGAATGCTGAGGTTCCCAATTTGAGACCTTATAAATGTCCACATTATAAGAAGTCAGAAATTGAAAAGTTAGTGGGCGACATGTTACAAGCAGGGGTCATTAGACCTAGTATTAGCCCTTATTCCAATCCTGTGATTTTAGTCAATAAAAAGGATGGAGGATGAAGGTTTTGTGTAGACTACAGGGCTTTAAACAATATAACAATTCCAATATTCCCATTATAGAAGAGCTTCTTGATGAATTGCATGGAGCTAGTGTGTTTTCTAAGCTGGATCTAAAGGCTGGGTATCACCAAATCAGAATGAAAGAGGAAGATGTGGAAAAAACTGCATTTAGAACTCATGAAGGCTTCTATGAGTTCTTGGTAATGCCTTTTGGTCTATCAAATGCACTTTCTACATTTGAAGCCTTAATGAATGAGGTATTGAAACCATTTTTAAGGAAATTTGCTTTAGTCTTTTTTGATGACATATTGGTATACAGCCCCGATTTGTCTTCACATGTTTCTCATCTAAAGCAAATACTAGAATTGTTAGCTCAACATTCACTCAAGGCCAATAAGAAAAAATGTAGTTTTGGTCAATTGAGTTTGGAATACCTTGGCCACATAATTTCAGGAGAAGGAGTTTCAGCTGATAAATCTAAGGTTGCAGCTATGCAAAATTGGCCAATTCCAACTGACATTAAAGGACTAAGAGGGTTCTTGGGCTTAAGAGGATATTACAGAAGGTTTGTGAGGGATTATGGCAAGTTAGCAAAACCTCTTACTGATTTATTAAAGAAGGATAGTTTCCATTGGTCATAAGAAGCTGTTTCTGCTTTTCAATCTCTCAATTCTGCCATGATTGACTTACCAATGTTAGCAGTCCCTGATTTTGAGAAGGTGTTTATCATTGAGATTGATGCATCAAGCAAGGGTTTAGGGGTTGTTCTGATGCAAGAAGGAAGACCACTAGCATATTGGAGTAAAGGGTTATCTCTTAAAGCTCAGTTAAAGTCAGTCTACGAAAGAGAATTAATGGCTTTAGTGCAGGCAGTCCAGAGGTGGAGACATTACATTTTGGGCAGACATTTCATTATTAAGACTGATCAAAGAAGTCTTAAATTCTTAACAGAGCAAAGGTTATTCACGGATGAACAATTTAAGTGGGCTGTCAAGTTAATTGGGTTGGATTTTGAAATCCAATATAAACCTGGAAGTGAGAATATTGTTGCCGATGCTCTTTCGAGAAAGAGTATGTATTCAACTATTTCAGTTTTGTCCAATGAAGAAACTGAAGATTGGATATTGGATGTTCAACAGGATTCCAAATGGAAAAAAGTGATGCAAGATTTAGTGGTTGATCCTAATTCACATGCTGGTTTCGAATTGAAGGGAGGATTACTATTGTTTAAAGGAAAATTGGTCATTTCCAAAACATCTAATAGAATCCCTATAATTTTAGCAGAGTGCCATAATACTCCAATGGGGGGACATTCAGGTTTTTTCAGAACTTACAAGAGAATTGCCAGTTTTCTGTTTTGGGAGGGCATGAAAAAAGATATCAAGCAATATGTAGAAGCATGTGATATATGCCAGATGAATAAATACTCCACATTAGCTCCAGGGGGTTTATTACAACCATTACCAATTCCCACTCAGATTTGGATGGACATTTCTATGGATTTCATTGGAGGTCTTCCTCGAATCAAAGGAAAGGATACTGTTTTAGTAGTGGTTGACAGGCTTTCTAAGTACTCTCATTTTATTGCTTTGGGCCATCCTTTCTCAACTAAAGAAGTGGCTGCTGTCTTCATCACAGAAGTTGTTAAACTTCATGGCTTCCCATCAACAATTGTCACTGATAGGGATCCTATATTCTTAAGCCAATTTTGGAAAGAATTGTTTAGATTGGCTGGAACTCAATTAAAAATGAGCACCTCTTATCACCCTCAGACTGATGGCCAGACTGAAGTTGTTAATGGGTGTTTGGAGACTTACTTGAGATGTTTTGTGGGACCTAGACCTCGGAAATGGTTAGACTGGCTTGCTTGGGCAGAATTTTGGTATAATACTACTTTCCAAAGTTCAGCAGGAATGACTCCGTTTAGAGCTGTGTATGGGAGAGATCCTCCATTGTTGATAAAAGGGTGTGCGATTCCATCCAAAGTTGAAGATGTCAATCAACTGGTCCAAGCCAGAGATGACATTTTGAAGGAACTCCAGCAGAATTTACTTCATGCCCAAGATCAGATGCGAGTTCAAGCAAATAAACACAGGAGATTGGTGGAATTTTCAGAAGGGGATTGGGTCTATTTGAAATTACAGCCTTACAAAATCAAATCCTTAGCCTCAAGACCCTATGCTAAATTGGCTGCAAGGTTCTATGGTCCTTATCAGGTGCTATCTAAAGTCGGTCCAGTAGCCTATAAACTACTGCTACCTTCTCATTCTAAATTTCACCCAGTTTTCCATGTCTCTCTTTTGAAAAAAGCCTTACAGCCCCATCAGCAGCCCCAACCTCTTCCTCCTATGTTGAATGAAGAGTATGAACTCCAAGTAGAACCAGCTGATATAGTAAACTGGCGTGAAGATCAACAAGGATTAGTGGAAGTTTTGGTCCTTTGGAAGAATCTACCTACTTGTGAAAGTACTTGGGAGAGTGCAGCTAAATTGCAGGAACTGTTTCCAACTAGGGATGGCAATGGGTAGGGTTTGGGTAGGGTATTATAGTACCCGTACCCATACCCGCACTTTAAAAAAATACCCATACCCGTGCCCGTACCCTCTTGGGTATCAACTTTAATATCCGTACCCTTACCCTCTAGGTACCTAAGTGCCCGTACCCGTACCCATTACCCACACTTTAACTAAAATAAATCGATAAATAAATATTATTTTGTAATTAAATTTAAAAAGGATAAATATCACCTATAGTCCCTTAACTTAATTTCAGTTAACGATTTAGTCCTTTATCTTTTTTTTTCTCGATTTTGTCATTTATTTTAATTTTAAGTGGCAATTTAATCTTTTTTGTTTTAAAATGTTAACAATGTTATCCTTTGTTTTACAAAAATTCATCAAAATTTTCAAACAAAACTCATAAATTTAGTTATATTCTTTAATATAAAATAAACTTTATCAAATTTGTAACTCAAATCTTCAAATAAATTCATATTTGCCATTCTTTATTTGATATTGTTAGAGATAAAAATATGAGTTTATTTAAAGATTTAAGTTATAAATTTGATGAAATAACATTATATTGAGGATGATAATTAATTTTATGTGTTTTGTTTGAAATTTTTGATGAATTTTTTGAAATTTTGCATAAAATAAAGATAAAATTGTTGATATTTTAAAACATAAAAGATTAAATTGTCACATAAAATTAAAATAAAAGACCAAATCGGGGGAAAAAACGATAAAAGACTAAAACGTTAACAGAAATTAAGTTAAGGGACTATATGTGGTATTTACCCATTTAAAAATTATCCAAATATTATAAATTAAATCATAAAATATTATAAACCAAAATATTTTATAACTCAAAACATTTCAAGTGAACACTCGTTACAATACACATTCAAATATCTATAATAATATTTTATGAAGTTGCAAGTCTTACGACAATATTATTTGAGATCAGTAAAAACAATTTATAAGTTGCAAGTATAATTATAAAGACACAATTAATAAGATATAATTCTTAGTTATAAAGTCACAATTATTTAACTATTAATCATAATCAAATTTTTAAAAAGTTTGCAAACGTTTATTTTTTGATTTGATTATAAATATTGTAATGGTCCAATGATATTAATAGATATTAAAACATAAAGAAAAACAATTAATTAAACTAAATATTAATGTAATAAATAAATAAATAATATATTTATATAAGTGCGGGTGCGGGGCGGGTACTATAGTACCCGTACCCATACCCGCTTAATTTTGCGGGTAATTACCCGTCCCCGTGCCCATACTCATTATGCGGGTTTTTACCCTACCCATTGTGGGTTTTTTTTGCGGGTACCCACTGGGTCTGGGTCTAATTGACATCCCTATTTCCAACTTTTCCCCTTGAGGACAAGGTCATTCTTTTAGGGGGGGGGGGGGGGTATTGATACGAACAAAAATAGGTTTGGGAATGTATATGTGAGAAGGAATAAAAAGAATGTTAGTTAGTTAGTTTTCTTTTTAGCTTAGCTGTCATTCTATTAGAAATTGGAGCCAAAACAGATTACTATAAATAGCAATCTGTTAGGAGCAGTTAGGGGTTGTTTTTTAGAAAGAAGTAGAATTGGTTGGACTGATTCATAGGAAATCAGGAATTTTCTTCTCTAAGCTTGTAACGTGTTCTTCATTGCGAAATAATACATTCAATTCAGAATCACCTTGATTCTGAATAGCATTCGTCTATTCTATCCCTAATTCCTCTTCTCTGAGTTACCAGTTGTAACACTCTGCCTTCCTCTGCTATTCTGAACAGCACTGCAGAATTGCATCTTACTGCAACGTCTTTCTCCCCTTCCTTCAATTCGATAGCTAGGGCTTCACCGACATCGTCCGTCACTTCATCATCTCCCAGAATTACCAAACGCAACTGTTTTTCAGCACACTGATGAAGAGGATGGAACCTTTCTCCACATCGAAAACAGAGGCCTCGCGCCTTACGATCCATTAATTCAGAATATGGAAGATGCTTAGTTCCCCGATTGTGATTTTCGTGGTTCCCCCGTCGCTCTTCATTGCCTTTTGTTCGTGTTTGGTACTGATTAAGGTCGCCTCCTTGCATGTTTAATTTCGGGTTAGGATTTGAACCAGTTAGAGTATTTTTGGATTGAGTTCCCCCAGGACTTGCATTTCCCTTGTTTGGGCCTGAAAAAAACCCAGTCCAGACCCATTTCTATTAGTAAGCCCATTACTTCCTTCTTTTCCCCTTTTCCAGTTTCGCGAACGACCTCCACCTCCACTTCCTCTGTAATTCAATACGCCCCGTAACTCTGTTTCAACATCACGAGCCAATTTCATCGCCTCCACACGTGTCTTAGGGTTGAAGGTCCTTACTCGCAAACGTACCTCTGGTTGAAGGCCACCCAAAAAATACCCAAGCTATTGATTGTTCTTCGGGGAGACGCTTAACTTGGGAAGATAAATATTCGAAATCTGAAATGTACTCTTCCACATCTCTAGTTTGTTGAAGATCTTTCAATTCTTCGAATGGATTATCGCTCTTTCTTCCTCCATATCTCTCAATCAGTGCTTCCTTCAACTTCAACCATGTGAGATCATCCTCCGTTTCACATATAAGATTAAACCAATGAATGGTTGCTCCCTCCATGCTAATTTTCGCCAAACGAACCTTCACTTTTTCAGATATTCCCTGTACCTCAAAATATGTCTCTGCTTGCGTGATCCACCCCACTGGATCATCACCATCAAATAACGGCAGCTCCACCTTCTTCACTGCCATCTTGTATTCCGTAATTGACTCATCGGTGTCGATTATCTGCGACGTCCCATGAGTAGGCCGATTCAACAGTTTTGCAAACTCTGTCAAAATGGTATGACGAAATTCATCCAAGGTTTGACGCATTGAACCTTCCATCTCAGCCATTCTTATCTCCAAAGCCTCAACGTTGTCAGACATTTTCGGTGGCATTCGGTTTTCGCTAGCTTCTATCTCTATCCGGCAGGTCGGACCAATGATAGAACCCATAATTTTATTGGCTAGAATTGATGAGCTCTGATGCTCTTACAATGTTGGAAATATAAAAATGCAAAAAAAGAACTAAACCAGAGTTCTAAGAACTCCTAAACCAGAGCCGAATTGCTCATAACCAGAGAAAGAATTTCCCTAATTGTTTCTTAGAATATTTTCTGAATATCTTTCCCTCTTCCTATTCTCTCATTCTTATAAACATTAAATAATTAACATTATTAATTGGTTTTTATTTCTTTCATTCATCTTTCTTGAAACTGCATGTCTTTCCCACTTCCCCTCTTTAATGAAATATCAATAGGATAAGAGACATTATTACTGGCTTTTATTCCATCCATCAATAGCTTTTATTCCCTCCATCAATCATGCTAGAAACTAAATGTGTGTGAAGTGTGTGACTTGGTTGAGTGGGCCCCATTCTTTGGGTCTCATTCCTCTTACTTTGTAGTGTTCTATCAGTTTCTCTTTTGTTTCTCATTCTTCATAGCATGTCGATAATCCATGGTTATTAAATCAAGAATTTGAAGACCTATTTTCAAATTGTGAATCAAATCTTATTATGAATTGTAAGAGACATTACCAATAAAAACATGACATTTTTAAGTAAAAACAAGTAATGTAACAAAATCATATGATATGTCATATTTCAACCTCAAAATAATTCAAGATTAAAGTCCTAAATCAAATGACAAAAGAAAAGTGACTGGCTATATAAAGCTGTAAAAAAAAGTAGTTGGTTACACTAGATTTAGGTAGTGATTCTTGAGAATAAATTGGGATTAATCATAATGAATCAAAATTCAAAATGAGATTCATATCCAAAACAGATACACACTAGAGATTCCTACCGACCTTTGACATATGCATAATTGAAAGTTAGATAAGTAGGCACCACGAATTTGATGCTTTGTTATGTGTTTAATGTTTGAACTTCAATTCCAGCATGTTAAGGCGTGTCTTTTAGCTGTATTATGGTAGAGACCGTAATTTCGACAAACCTTTGTACTACTTGTGCTTTGGTTAGTCCTATTAATCTATTTTGCTTTATTTTATCTTAAAAAAAGTATCATAAGTTAGTGATAATCATGTTCTAATCTATAATTATTTCTAGATTTTTGAAATATTCAATTTTGATGTTACTGCAGGCAATAGATGATGCAGGCCATGACAAAGCAAGCATTCTCAAAGTCAAAGCATTAGAAGCTGTTGATACTGCTATAGGGCAGTTAGCAAGATTACTCTGGGAAGCAGAATCAACCGGAAAGTTTCAGTTTTTTCTTTGTGTCACAGGAGACCACTCAACTCCAGTTGAATATGGAGATCATAGCTTCGAACCAGTTCCATTTGCTATATGTCGGTTGAAGGACTTCGTTGGTGCAATCGGCGAATCTGTTATTCAAAGAATTTCTCTTGATCCATTTCCTCTTCCAAGTGTTAAGTCCGGTGAAGACTTGCCTTGGAATTTGGAAACAGAAGAGAGAGAAAACATATGCTCTCGATCTTATAGCGGCGACTCGGTACACGAGTTAAATGAAATCGCAGCTGCAAGGGGGTGTTTGGGGCGTTTCCCTGGTGCAGAAATGATGGGAGTTATAAAGAATTTCCTTAACCTAGATGCAGAAACTATTTAATTAAGGAATGTTATCATTGTTATGGAAATTTCCATGTTAGAAGTTAAAACATTTCTCTTACTCTGAAAGGAAGTGATATGGGTGCAAAAGAAAAATCATAAATCAAAATTTGAGGTTTTGTACTATTGCAAGTCTTTTCCACAAATAATAGTGTAAACTCAGCTTAAATATTTATATTTGTTGTTTTCTTTAGTTTTTTATTTTTATTGTTAACAAGATTAGAAGGAGAAAACAAGCATTTGGTGCACTCTACTACAATGCATTGAACACCGTCTCGATCAGTCTGCAGTCAACACATTTGAATCGTCTGGTTCAAATATGCTGACTGCATTGTCTGTGGATATACCAAATAACCAACAAATATAATCTTTAATGTTTAATATATGATTTTTAAAAGGTTTGAGAGTCTCTTAATTTAGCATCATATTTATCATATTTATTGTCTGATGCTATAATGTTAATATATAATTTTGAAAAGGTTTGACATTCTCTTAATGGAGCATCATATCTATTGTCCGATGCTATAGTTGTCTAAGTTTGAGATATATGTTTTTATTAATATTTATTTTAAAGGGATAATGTTTCAAATTCTTTTTAGAAGAAAAATTCAATTTTTAAACTTTTGTAGACATCTCTTAGGATCATGAGATAACAATCAACAAAGATAGGTTTTTTCCCTTCCATACAACAAGCTTTCTTTTGATGTTGTCAATCCAATACATGTAATTGACCTTTGAAATATACCTAAAGTAGAACTAAGAACACCATTATTTTGAAAAAAAATACTTGTAATCGAGCATTATTTTTGTATTGGGTGAATTTTATGTCGTTTTCACACCCATTTAGATATGATAGGTTTTAATTTAGAGTACAAAGACCAATTTAAAGAATTAACCTTTCCTTATTAGTGTTATTTTGTATGCATTGAATTGGAAAGAACTCAACTCCCTTATAGATAAAAGATAAAACTCTATAATAGTTTATAAAAAATGATATCTATGATTTCACAAATTAGTTTTGTAATGATAAATTAAATCTAATATAAAATAAAAATAAAGAACAACCAACTAATATATTGAAAATATCGACGTGACATCACCCATAAAATTGTAGTAAAATATGCATATTTGGTAGTTTTTATAATATGTATAAA
>JBBPBT010000959.1:625401-645332 GCA_037974875.1 Cicer bijugum | reverse complement strand
TAATTATAAATTGTTAGTTCAAAAATATTTTGATGGAGAGAATAATCGACTTTTAAAATAGAATCAATTCTTTAAAATGATAAAAATAAATTGACGAAAATTATAATTAATTTTAATTTTCTCTTTCTCATATCATTAACAAAAGATAATTTTATTTTATTTTTAATGTTAATAATAATTACGGATAATATTATAATAATTTACTAGCGGAAATCAAATTTACAAATTCTTTATTATTTTATTATCTGACTCTTCAACCTCAATTGCCAACAAAAACAACTTTATATCTATAAAAAAAATAATTTTATAAAACAAATCAAAATATTTTTTCATACAATATTAATTACAGTACTGTGGTACAAATGCAGTAATTAGAAGGATCCAAAGAATTAAATTATTGGTTGTCGTACCATATAGTATATGCCTAGCTGGTAGTACCACCAACGGAACAATTGAGAAGATATCATGATAAATTGATTGATACAACAAGACATGAGCAACAAGTGATCACGTGACCTAATTTTGAAATGAGAAACAGATCACGTGATAAATCCATTCCATTTTGAAATCCAAAATCAAAATTCCTCTCTTCCAAATTTCCCTTTCTCGAATCACACAATTGTGGAAAGAAAGAAGAAGAAGATACAGTGGAAGAAGATTCACAGCCATGGAAGCAATACTTGTCGATTGTGTTCAAAAGAGTCTTCGCCATTTCTTGCACTCCAACGCAATCTTCCTCTCTCATCGTCTCTGCGCTGAATTCCCCTCTGAGGTCATTTTTCATCTCTCTCTCTCTCTCTCTCTCTCTTACTACCGTTTGATTCCTCCGAGAAAATTCACATTTAAATTTAAATTTTCATTAATTTCTTAGGTTGCGTCGTTTACTTTAAAATCGAGATCGATGTTTCTAGATGTTAACTAGCTATATGATTCTATTCTCTTTTCATAGTGGTAGTTTGATTTAATGTTTTACAAGAATTAGGGTATAATTTCTTATTTTAGTTTCGTTGTCTATCTCAGTTTTTTTTTTATGTCGTTTTTGTTTTTTGTTTTTAACTTTTCACTGTACTCTAGTGTGGTTAAATTGGATTCGTATTTGAAATTTGAAGTTTGTTTTAGTTTATGGGACTAACTTGTCCCGTTTTATTTTTGTTGGGACTAAATTGTTTAGGCTCCGTTTGGGATATTGGAGTGGAGGGGAGGGGAAGACTTTGGGAAGAGGGGAGGAGAGAAAGAGAGAGAAATCTTCCACCTTAATTGAGAAAGTGATTTTGTAGAGAATGACAAGAGAATGCATAAGATTAATATATTTTTAATTTTGAGATTATTTTAAAGATGTAAAAAAGATTTGAACAATTTATCGAAGGCCTGTCCCGGTGTCCGGCACCGACACATTGATTACCTTCAATTTATTCATTGTACTAAATTATTACCGGTGTTGACGTGTCAATGTTCGTGGCAGTATCTGCTTTGTTGTTAGTTTTGTGAAATTACTGAATTTGGTGTATTACAAAAAGAAATTTCTCTTCCAAGGTTTGAAAGTTGCTTGTGCGCACAGTTTATTTACTATATTTAGCAAGTTCTAGATATTTTGGCTGGTTATTTCAATGTCTACAAATTAATTTTTTCTCCAAAATGCAAAGTTTTAGCTTTAGAACTTGAGGATATTTAGTGCTGTCCTTGTGAAATGCATGACAGAAATCCACTAGTTTGTTACCTTTAACTTTATTCACAAGAAATCTGAAGAAGAAATTTCAATTCAGTAGAAAATGCCATTATGTAGTTTAGACTTGGCTATTGACTTACTGTAATGTTTTATTCATGTCAATGTGAAGTTAGGTTCCGTCCTTCTAACACTGTAAACATGTTTAGGAGTGAAGTTATGCTGTGGAGAAATTGTAAAATATGATTAGATGTCAGGGTAAAACTTGTTTATTTATAGTGTATATGTATTAAATTCTTTTTGAATTGACTGATGTGCATTTCTTCTTTTTTTGTGCGTGTTGGGATGTCAGAGTCCATGTTTTTAATTGTAGAACTTTTTCAACTGTTACTTCTTGTCCATAGATGGTCCTTTCTTTGACTGTATATTCAGTGTCATTTGCTGAAAATTATCCTTACTCTATTTGTGGTATTGTTTATAATTATATTTCTTGTATACTATACAGACAAATCTCCAATTATTGGCTGGCTGTTACTTGCAGAGCAATCAAGCACATTCTGCATACCATATTTTAAAGGGTATGCCTCTTTCAATATTTTCACACCAACAAAGTTTTAGAGTCACATTCCTAGTCCTGTTTCTCTTAAATATTACCATTCATGTTCTGTTTACTGAATTTCCTTATAATAGATAAAGATAATTGTTTTCAGTTCCCATATGTTTGTCACTATCCCGTAGCAGTGCTTCTCATTGTACATCTCTAGCTATTCATTTTGTCTTTAATGATTGAAGGAACACAAATGGCTCAATCTCGGTACTTGTTTGCAATGTCATGCTTTCAGATGGATCTTCTTAATGAAGCTGAAGCAGCATTATGTCCTGCTAATGAGCCTAGTGCTGAGGTACAAAGCATACTATATAATGTATTCTAAATCAAGAATTATTTTCCAAACTATTAATGAAATTTGCAAAAGCATGTAGGTGGCCTTAGTATATTTGTCTCAAACTGATTGTATGTGATTTTTCATCTTTCTATTTTATTCCGAGTCTAATTAGCTATTATTAACATATGACTTTCGTTCTACATGTTGCTCTTCTTTAAATTGTTTTTGTTTTTGTTTTTTTTAATTATTATTATTACTACTACTATTATTATTATTTGTTAGTGTATTTACTAGGAGAAGTTTTGATTTTTGAATGACTATGTTTTTCTTTGTCTCTTCTTAATCTGTAGGTTCCAAACGGTGCAGCTGGTCATTATCTATTAGGGCTCATTTACAGGTTACATTCTTAAAAGAAATGGGGTTCTGTGTGTTGTGTGTGTGTGTGTGAGAGAGAGAGAGAGAGAGAGAGAGAGAGAAGTTCATCCTTTTATATTCTCTTTGATTGATATTCTCTTTTTCAGATACACTGACAGAAGGAAAAGTGCCATTCATCATTTTAAGCAGGCACTGTCAATGGATCCTGTAATGTGGGCTGCATACGAGGAGCTGTGCATATTAGGTATGTTAGATGATATTCACTGGATTTCTGATGCTCACTGGACATATTTCTTCTTCTATTATACACTCACACTGGACATATTTCTTCTTCTATTACACACACACACTCTCCCTCCCCCCCTTAATTATGCTTTTATCTTCATCTTTACTGGTATATGTTTTCTGAATATTTAGGTGCTGCTGAAGAAGCAACTACATTTTTTGGTGAAGCAGCTGCTCTTTGCATACAAAAGCAATACTTAAATTGCTCAACTTCTCCAAAGTTGCATTCATCAGCTGAGGATTGTTGTTTAGTTGACAGTAGACACTATGTGTCAGAAGATGCAAGTCCAAGGCAACCGAAACACATGCAAAGCCTAAAAGATATTCCTGGAAACCATCACGGGGTACCACTATTAGGAGGAACTTCGGGTCAACCTATTAATAGTGGTCTGTCTAACATATCATTTTATAATACTCCATCTCCAATGGTGACACAGGTAATTGGCTAGCTGCATCTGATTTCATGTTGTTTTTGTATGTTACTTTTTGTTAAAAAATTGTAAATAAGTTGAACTAATTGCGTCACAGTTTTTATAATTTTGACATTGGTCAGGTAAATTCAGAAATATTGGTAAACAATGTTCTATTATTCCATAAATATTGATGCAGATTCCTTGGTCTATTGCATTTGTGCTTGATCCCATTTTTCTTTCACATGGTTCAATCGTTGATAGTTTTTATTCAAATCTTTTGCAGCTGTCAGGTGTTGTTCCACCCCCTTTGTGTAGGAATGTGCAGCCAAATGGCTCCAATATGAACTCACTTAGTGTCGAAAATTCTCCTAGATCAACAGTGAACTCTACTATTCAAGCCCCTCGAAGAAAGTTTGTGGATGAAGGAAAGTTAAGAAAGGTTGGGGACTGTTAGTTACAAGTCTTGTGTTATCTGCTTCTTTTGCATCACTAAATAAACTTATTTCCCTTTCTGGCTTTTTTTGTCTATAGACATTGATTTGAAATTCGTTTTAAGGAGTCCAATAGCTTCATATAATGCTTCACCTAGTGGAACAAAGCTTGATTGTTGTTGTATAGAAATTTATTTGATTGAGTGAATTAATCTCATGTACCATGGCCTAGCGAATTAATCAAGCCTAGTCGAACAAGGCTTGATTGTTGTTGTATAGAAATTTATTTGATTGAGTGAATTAATTTCATGTACCATGGCAGTTTTGGAATATTTTATTTTTCTCATGTACCTATAATGAGATTTATTAAAGGGTGTCTTAGGTTACCTTTCCGTTTCATGTTAACAATTTTGTAGTTTATGTGGTTTCTTTTGCTTTTCAAAAAATAAAATAAAATTTTACGATCAAATTGGTAAAAGAGATTTTGGCCAAAAAAGCTTATTTTCTTTATCTTTTCCAAATGTGAAATAACCAAAACCAAACATATTATTGTCATGAACCAATACTCCCAAACGCTAAAGCTGTTCCGCGAAAGCATGTATATATTTTATATTTAACATGCTTCTTATGCTACAGCCATCCCTTTGGACATGAAGTATAAACTATGTAAAGACCCACCCAAACTTGTGTTGAAATTTAACTTCTATTTGGAAGAGTGGGGACAGCAAGGATCAGACTCTAGACCCCTGGGTTTTAGAGGCTCTGTTCATATAAAAAAACCTAAGTTATTAGATGAAAGCATTTGAACGGTTTTATATCTAACACATAGTTGAGTTCCTTAATTTTCTGTATCTCCTCAACATCTCAGCTCTATATATGTGCATTCTGGTTTTCATGTAGGTTGACATCACACTGATAAAGTAGTGTTCTAAATATGTTTTCCATCTTGTGTGATTGAGTTGATCATAAATTTTGTTCAGTGAATGATTATGTAATCAAGTATTTTATGTTTTGTACACCAGATTAGTGCTATAGATTAAATTTTATTATGGTTTCTCATTTTATTAATGTACCTTATGCTTTTTTATTGTTACAGATTTCTGGTAGGTTATTTTCTGATTCTGGTCCTCGACGTAGTTCAAGACTCTCTGGTGATGCAAGTGTAAATGCAAATCCTAATACAACAGCTGTCTCTGGAAATGGAACTAGTTACTCTTCTAAGTATCTTGGTGGGTCAAAGCTTAACTCAACGGCATTTCGTTCTGTGACTGTTCGCAAGGGACAACCATGGGCCAATGAAAACATTGATGAAGGTGATGAATTTTTAAATATAACATTATTTTATTTTATACTTGTTGTTGAGGAGTGTTATCCTTCATAAAGACTATTGTTTTGATGCTTTGGTACTGCGTATGTATGAAGATGCATCCCGGCTGATGAAATTGTATCTGTTTTGTCAAATATTCTCCATGCTGCTACCTTTTGAAATAAAGATTAGGTTTAAATATGTTTTTGGTCCTTGTAATTGTATTACTTTTTAATTTCAGTCCTTGTAATTTTTTGTTTTGTTATTATTTCTTGCAAATATGTCACTTTTGCTTTTATTCCTTGTTGTTTTGTTTTAGTTTATGTAAAATTTGTTCATGTTAGAATTAGTCCTTGTAATATGTAGAGTATTCAATTTTAGTTCCTGTAATAGTTGATGAGTTTTGATGTAGATATATAAATTATATGAAAATGTCAAAAATAGCGGTCATCTAGTTATATGCTATCTCCCTACAATGGGGTTCGGTCGCTTGCTATTTGGGGGGGACTGATAAACACTACTATTCTAAACACCTGTTTACCATCACTCTAAGGCATAATTAACAGATCAATAACAAAACAATATGGAGCACGAGAGCAAAAAGTCATGAGCAAGTTGAGCAAGGACTAATGAGAACGTAGGAATGGTGTGAGAAAAGACAGGTAATGGAATTAACAGGGAAAATAACTAAACGCATTAGAATAAGATTAGGGGAATGTGAGCTGTTAACAGAGACATGCTAGCTAGAGACCTGGATGCCATGAAAGACTGAGGTTTGCTGGAAATTACACCAGAGAAGTAGGTTGGTAGCTGACATTAAAAGTGGGCGAGTACTTTTGTTTAAACAGATGTGACACAAATGTAGGTTGGTAGCTGATATTGAAAATGCGCAAGTATTTTTGTTGAAACTGAAGTGACGCAAAGAGTGTTTTGTGTTGAATCAGAAATTCTTATGTTTGTGATGAAAATGATGATAATACTTTAAAAAATGAGTATAAAAACTCCGACGATACAGCTGGGGTAAGCTAAAGCAGAGTGTAGAAAAGATACCAAACAAATGAGTTCCACATTTAGAAATTTTGCAACTAACTTTGAGAAAAAACCAGGCAATGGAGGATAAAACCCCTTTGATACCATGTTAAATCAGAGTTTGGATAATTGTGATATGTTACATCTATAGCAAAATACTAATCTAGCACTATTTTTTTATAGGCCTATGTTGTAAGTTCGTTAAGAGAAAGGAGGTTTGTTGGTAGAAGAGATCGAACCTTGGACCTTCTACATATTATTAAGATTCCTAACATGATATTAATTCTAATGCAAAATATTTCCGAGCAGCTATTTACAAATACGTAATGAATTCTCATTCCTTTATCTTCAGGGATTCATAATGACATTATAGATGATTCTCGTGCACCAACAACTTCTAGCTCCTCGCTTAACATGGAAGCTAAATCTTATGAACAGGAAGAAGCAAATATTCCAGTTGGTGGACAAGTAATTAGTGGTTCAAAAGTCATCAGTGGTGCTTCCGAAATACTGACCCTTCTAAGAGTTCTTGGTGAAGGTTTTAGACTTGCCTGCTTGTACAGGTGCCAGGTATTAACTAACTAATTATTGCTTCTGCAGAAAGGATGTGTATAATTTATATTTGTGTATTTACTATTTTTTTAACTATGGATATGAAAAAGGAAAAAATAATAATAATAATAAAATACTTTGTTGTTGACTGCATTCAGTTTTCTAATGTCGTTTTATTGGTGGAACAGGATGCACTGGAAGCCTTTCTGAAACTTCCATATAAGCATTACAATACCGGCTGGGTTCTTTCCCAGGTAATATTGGTTGCCTAGCTGGCATTCTTTGGTTGCTCATACGAATTCTTGTTACCCATGGTTGTCAACCTCTCACTTAACTCATAGAATATTAATATATGAGTTTAGAAATCAGAACGCTAGGTATCAACATCGCGTTAACATGCTCACGAAATTGTTTGTGACGACAAGTAAACTCACATAGAATCGTAAGTTTGAGAACAATTAAAAGAGTCTACAATATAATGATTTACTTATAGCACTTTGACTCCATGACGCACATTATGCATTTAACATCTGAATGTGAATCCATCTGCAAAGGAGGCAAACAATGTTGTATTAGTCTTAAAATTTAGGTTGAGTTTAATTCAACCCTATGAAGCCAATTTGTGTGGTGATGGATGCCTTTCACCTATAAACACATTTTCAAGTCATATTTCATTTCATCAATTGTAAGACTCTTAACAAGCCTCAACCTCATAGATCCCAAGATAAACGTAATTATGGACCAGAAAACATGGACACTCCAATCTTTGCAATTTTGCAGTGAACCCAACAGGCCAACGAGATGAATGGATCCAACTCTAATAAATTGAAATCTAGCTCTACCAATATGACCCCAAATCCATCAGAGGGAAGTTTAGGTTGGTCTGATCTACTCGTCCCATATTTGCGTGCTCAAAATTAGGCTAGATGTTTTAACACATTTTATGCATGCAATGTGTAGTTCCATTCCAGGGGTGTGGATTATTTAACTTCAATTTATAGTTATTAATATGCATATACAAATTAAAAACATAAATAATAAATGAAATGATTTGAATGTTAAAAATGTTTAGTTCCTCAATAGTTCATGAAATTCACTTTTAGTCCCCTTTGAAAAGTGAGTTTTAGTCTGCCAACTTTTGAAATATGTCATTTTTGTTAAGTGCTTAGAAATATGCCGTTTACGGTCCTCTTGGCAAAACATCCAAGGGGATGAAAATTCAAATTTCAAATGAAAGACTGAATCGAATTGAACTTTATGAATTTTTGGGGGATCAAAAATATATTTAACCCCAAATTTTTAATATATGCATTAAATAAATTACAAATGCTTTATAATTTTCCTCAATGTGGTTTTTTCATGTATTGAAATCTTTGAACGATAACCTCATTTTCACCATTCTTGAACACATCTTTCTCAATGCAAGTCACTGACTGAATTGCTTGTGCAACGCAAGGGAGAGAATGAGTGTTTTTGATCAAGGTGCAAACTAAAATCCTACGTTGTGCAAATCTAAAAAATTTTAGGGTAATACAATGTATTGTTTTTCCAAGGTGTGCAGGAACACCCTCACATTAGAGTAGGTCCGCCCCTGTCCCCCATGCTCAATGCAAAAATTCAACTTTTTATTAGATAAATGATAATGATAAAGAGTGTACTTTAGACCATTTAGCCATAGAGGCGTTGAGTACATGTCATGAAACAACTATTCTAAAAGCCTAAAATGTCAGGTGGAGATAATATGATTATACTATGGTGTTTGTGCTAGAGATTCTTATAGGTGCATATCACTAACAATCTTTACCATACTTTTATGTTTTAAGCAGGTTGGAAAAGTGTACTGTGAAGTTGATTATTTAGAAGCTGATCGGGCCTTTGGTCTTGCTCGTCAGATTACGCCTTATAATTTGGAAGGAATGGATATATATTCAACAGTCCTTTATGTGAGTTTATATTATATTTTATCAATTTCAGTAATATATTTAATAGTGTGCAATTGTAATAAGAACTAATAATTTTTTTGTCTACACTGTTGAACTTGTTTTTTTTAAAGCCAAAAAGAGAAAGAGTGCAAAAGCATCATATGGTAAATTTGGCATCCCAATGACATCCCAAATCAACCACCTATCTAAATTGTTGAACTTACAAGCACTTGGAGAAAGAAAATAAAATAATAGAATATAATTTTGATATATATTTTGGTGTAATGATAAATTACATAAGGAAGTAACCAACCCCCATTTATGCTAATAATCCTAATTGAATAAGGAAACTGTTGAAAATAAAATTTTAGTATTTAAATAAATAGAAAGTCTGTAAGTATTCCTATCGTTTGTAAATATTCTTGTCATTATGAATATTTATCACATAAAGTTTATATAAAGAACTTCTGCTGTGTAGTTGAAACACACAAGTTATTCAACATGTCTCTTAATATTTTCTTCTCATTCAATATGGTATCTAGAGCCTGTTGAAAGGCAACCTGAATCTTCAACTACTCGGTGGATCTATTGTCTTCGGTGAATATTTTTTTTCCCAACAAACCGTGTTCTCAACTCTAGTATCCCCCTTCCTTGTCTTTGCTACGTTGGTCCCTCAATTTTTTTCCAGCTGCCCACGCTCTGCCGCCACTCTCACCGACGAACGACCACTCCGGCAGGGTCGTACACCCCAGATCAGCCCACCCCTCAAAGTGCGTCATCAACAAGCCTCCCATGCACCACCTTCTGCCATATCTACCATCTGATTCCATATTTTCCTCGAGTTTTCAGTTTCGAAGTCACAGATATACGAGTTTCAGTTCAAAGAGCCCTTGTTTTCCCGATTCGAACGTGTTTTCTGACACTCTTTATCGACAATGATATCTCTGTCTGAAACATAGAGCATCTTTACCAACTACATCACCTCTCTTCTCTCTGTCGAAAAGTTGAAAGGATCAAGTTATGATAGTTGGGCTGCCGACATCAAACTATGAATGCTTGGTCAAGGTTACGAGGACCATCTCACTCAAAATCTTGAAAAGGTGGTTGCGACTGAAACATCAAAATGGAAACAAATAGATGCTCAGTTGTGCAGTGTCATTAAGTCTACATTTCACCCAGATGTTAAACCGATTTTCCATTCACATCTCACGTGTGAATCGATTTGGAGTCAGGCAAAGGTTCTTTACACTAATGACACTCAACCTCTCTATGGAGTTTGTCACCACTTGCTGAATATCATTACTTCAAAGACAATAGATGACTCTATTTCTTCATATCTTGGCACCATTCATAGTGCACCTCATGATTTTAATGAGCTTCTCCCTCCTGTTGCAAGTAATACAGTTGAACAAAAGAAGGAGCTGGATCAACGCAACATCTTCTTCATGCACTCTATGGCCTACCCCAGGAGTACTTTGCAACTCATGATTAAATTGTTGGGCCTGTTATTGTTCCAGATATGTCTACTACCTCAATGATCCTCCTTTGAGTACCAGTAAAACATCCAGCTGAGCCTTCTATTACTTCATCTCCAGGTGACACTCCCTTGAATTTTTGGGACATAATCAGAGTCGCTCTCGTGGAGGACCATCCAACTCTAAGCCTCGTCCTAAATGTGAGCATTGTAATCAACTTGGACATACTATTGATTGCTGTTGGAAGTTGCATGGTAAGCCTTGGCCTTCGGTAAATGCACTTTTGCTTGATCCTTCTGCCACTATTCAAACTACACCATCTCCCCAGGTCTCTCCAATAAATTATGAAGATTTCCTCCAGTGGGTTCAGAGTCATCCGAACTCTAATTCTACTACTTAGGTTGCACACACGGATATTTCATCTATTTACCTGTCTCACTCATCTTCTCTCGGCATTTAGGTTCTTGATTTTAGTGCGTCTGATCATGTCACTGGTAATAAAGGGGTTGGCACTGTCCAAATTCTCCCTTGGCATCGGATGTTCGGGACAAACGATTGGCGTCGGATGCGAGTTTCAAGGCCTCTATTACCTTTCTCCATCATTTAAGACGCGCTCTGCTACAGATTTCCCTCATACTATCTATGCTCAACTAGGACACCCAAGTCTTACCAAACTTCAAAAACTGGTGCCTAGTTTGTCTAAGTTGTCCACTTTACATTTTGATTCGTGTCAGTTAGGGAAACACATTCGTAATCATTTTCCTGATCGAGTCAATAAAAGAGTTTTGCCCCCCTTTGCTTTAGTTCCCAAAAAGGTTATCATTGTTATTTTCCTACACTACATCGATATGTTACATCAGCTGATGTTACCTTTTCGAGTCTGTACCATATTTTGAACCAACCCATATAGTTATTGAGCCCCATTAGAAAATTAATCCCGAACCTCCTTTGGTAGTTATCCCTATTTTGTCCACTTTTATTCCTATCGAACTTGACGAGTCTGCCCCCCAACCTCCATGACCACTACAAACATATCTTCGTCTCCTGTTCTTGTTCCCATTACAGACTCTCGTTCGACGCCACCACCGGATTTGGCCCTGCAATGTGAGCATGAACTTTCCATTGCTCTTCGTAAGGAAATTTACACAACACGTAATCCATCTCCTCATTATATTGATTTGTGTTATCGTCTTTCTCCTTTGCATTACACTTGCTTGTCTTCTTTGTCTTCTGTTTCTATTCTTAAATCTCCAAGTGAAACATTATCCCACCTTGAGTGGAGGCAAGCAATGTTTGATGAGATGTGTGCTCTACAAAACAGTGGTACTTGGGAACTGGTCCCTTTACCTCTTGGAAAGTCTTTAGTAGGTTGTTGTTGGCTCTATACGGTGAAGGTTGGCTCTGATGGTAAGATTGAACGATTTAAGGCTCTCTTGGTGGCCAAGGACACAGATTTTTGGGTTGGATTACAACGATACCTTCTCACCTGTTGTCAAAATGGCATTTGTCAGACAATTTTTCTCCATTGCAGCAATTCGACATTGGTCTCTCCATCAACTTGACATTAAAAATGCCTTTTTGCACGGTGATCTTGAAAAGGAAGTTTATATGGACCACCAAGGTTTGTTGCTCAAGGGGAGCCTTCCACCATGGTTTGTTGGCTACACATGTCCTTTTATGGTCTTAAACAGTCTCCTAGAGTTTGGTTTGACAGATTCATCTTGGTAGTACAAGAATTTGGTATGATTCGTAATGAAGCTGATCACTCTGTATTTTATCGTCATTCAACCCAAGGGTTCATCTATCGTATTGTTTATGTGGATGATGACATTGTCATAACTGGTAGTGATCAGCAAGCAATACTCCATTTGAAACATCTTTCAAATCAGTTTCATACTAAAGAACTCGGTAAACTCCGTTATTTTTTTAGTATTGAGGTAGCCCAATCCAAGGATGGCCTTGTAATTTCACAAAGAAAATATGCTATGATATTCTTGAAGAAACAGGTCGATTGAATGTCAAGTCAGTTGATACTCTTATGGATCTAAATGTCAAACTCCTATCTATCTCATAGTCACCCGTCCTGACATTTCCTTTGCTGTCAGTGTGGTAAACCAGTTCTTAAGTTCTCCTTGTGAAGCACATATAGATGCTGTAATTCGGATTCTTAAATACATCAAAAGTGCACCTGGAAAAGATCTCATTTATGAAGATAGAGGACATACTCAAATAGTTGGTTACTTAGATGTTGATTGGGTAGGCTCATCCATTGATAGACGATCCACTTATGGGTATTGTGTACTTGTCGAAGGAAATTTAATATCTTGGAAGAGAAAGAATCAAAATGTTGTTGAAAGATCCAGCGCTGAGGAAGAATACAGTGCCACAGCACTAGTATCATGTGAATTCATCTGGTTGAAACAGTTATTAAAAGAACTTCAATTTGAAAAGGCCAATCCAATGACACTAATATGTGATAATTAAGCTACATTGCACATTGCCTCAAATCCTGTTTTTCATGAGACGACCAAACATATTGAGATAAATTGCCATTTTGTTAGAGAAAAGATCGAATTGGGAGAGATCATCACTAGCTTTGTCAATTCTAATGATCAGTTGGCATATGTATTTACAAAGTCATTGCGAATGCCTAGAATTAGTTATATATGTAACATGTTGGGTGCATTTGATTTATATGCTCCAGCTTAAGGGGGAGTGTTAAAAATAAAATATTAGTATGTAAATAAATAGCAAGTCTGTAAGTATTCCTATTGTCTGTAAGTATTCCTGTAATTATATATATTTAATATTATCACATAAAGTCTATATAAAGAACTTCCGCTGTATAGTTGAAATACAACGGTTATTCAACATGTCTCTCAATATTTTCTTCTCATTCAACAGAAACAAATCATGAATTGTGATGAAATATGAATGAAAACCATTGCTAAGAGACCACCGAAGATATTCTTAAACATTCCAAGTTATAATATTATCTGCCATTATTTAGATATTTGATGTTTCTAAAATGAGTAAAGCATTTGATATGTTTTTCTCTGTAACCTTTGGGACTGAAATTTATGGTCGATGCACCTAGTAATGCCACTTGATACTAAACCATGTCATTGTCAATTATGGTGAATTGGTGATGTTAGGAAATTGAGGGATAATCTTGAAAGGAAAATTAATTCCACTTTCTTCTCTTGCAATAATTTTGGAGGAAAATATTCTAGTTAATGCTTGAGACTAAGGGTTAGGTGATGTTGCTGAAACTAGTCATACTGATTACAAAAGCACCATGAAGATTGATGCGTGGCAATAATCTTTTATATCCTTCTGGTTTTATGTGATTCTTAAAATTTAAATGCATTCCTGCATTCTTACTGCTTGACCAAAGACTAGTTTATCTCTGGTGTAGCATCTAAAGGAAGATATGAAGTTAAGTTACCTGGCTCAGGAACTGACCCAAACTGATCGCTTAGCTCCTCAATCTTGGTAGGCTTCTATGAATCTTTTGTGATTATTTCGTAATCAGTATACTGAATTTTATATTTCTAGACTAAATTCTTTTTACCCTTAGTCATTTTGCGGAGCACCTAAAATTACATCTCTTTGTGCCTGTGTGCATGTGCTGTGAGCCAAAATTGTGTGCAAGTGCAAATTAATGCATTTTTTTTCTGGCATATACCACATACCACATATCAGTTATATGTGATACATTAACAGACATATTATTACCTACTTCTATTTCATTTGTTTATTTCATTATTCATTTATTTATTTTCATTGCTCTTCTGTATATCTAACTATTTTGTCTTATCTGAGCTACCTGTTTTCAAGGTTTTCATAGCATTTTTACCAAATATAATTACCATCATAACACTGTTTTCTACATTAGAACCACAGGAATGTAATTTTGGCAAATTAGAGCTTGAGAGAGGAAACTTTTTTTCTTGTATTTTTTTTTTTATATTCTCCTGTATTTAGGTGTTCTCTTCTTATTTATTACAATTTATCCTTGATTATCATTATTGGTGAATGCTCTGGAAGGTGTGCCATGGGCAATTGCTACAGCCTGCAGAAAGATCACGAAACTGCACTGAAGAATTTTCAACGAGCTGCACAACTCAATCCCAGATTTGCATATGCACACACCCTTTGTGGACACGAGTAAGAACATGATCTTATCAGAATTTTATAATTCATGGGAATTGGTGTCCAAGATGTTGTCAACCTATCCTAATTTTATAATTCAGGACTAGGTTAAATTTTTTAGGGGGGAGTATTGATAGTAGTCCACTCATTTAGAGGGTCTATGTTATGAGGGATAGGGAGAGAGCAAATTTGCAGTTTAACTAAATGGGAAAGGGACTAGAAGGATGTGGGAATTAGTTGACAGTCAGTGGGAAAGTGCTTCTAGAAACCATTGTTGATAGGTTGTAGTTGAAGGCTCAGATCCAATTTTTACCAGAGAGAAAGGGAATAAACTCATTGATGACAATTCTTGCATTTTTCTTTCATGTTTTTCTCAAATCTTATCATTCATTTATCGGCAACTTTTTATGGCCTTCTAATTTGTTGCCCCTCACAGATATGTTGCACTAGAAGATTTTGAGAATGGAATCAAATGCTACCAGAGTGGACTCAGGGTTGATGCAAGGCACTATAATGCTTGGTATGGGCTTGGAATGGTATATCTTCGCCAAGAGAAGTTTGAGTTCTCTGAACACCATTTCCGAATGGCTTTCCAAATTAATCCACGCTCATCTGTTATATTGTCATACCTTGGCACTGCCTTGCACGCTTTAAAGGTTGAACTCTTGCTGCACCAATTGTAGTAGTTCAAATAAGAACTATATATATATATGTCTTCTGCTTGTGTTTTGTATCCAGAATTCTAAGTAAGTGCTATCTTCTATGATTTTACAGAGAAGCGAGGAAGCACTAGTGGTAATGGAGAAGGCTATTTTGGCTGATAAGAAAAATCCTGTTCCTATGTATCAGAAGGCGAATATACTAATGAGCTTGGAAAAATTCGATGAGGCTTTGAAAGTCCTAGAAGAGCTTAAAGAGTATGCTCCTCGCGAAAGTAGTGTGTACGCTTTGATGGGAAACATCTATAAAAGGCGTAACATGCATGAGAGAGCAATGCTTCATTATGGTATTTCTTTGGATTTGAAACCATCTGCAACAGATGCTGCTGCTATTAAGGTGATCGGGTCATTTTACCTAAACTGGTCGATAATGTTTGCAATTACATTTGCTTATCCAAATCTTTATTAACTATTGTATTTTCACATTTTCTTAATGCAACCTAACTTGCTATTCATTTCTAACAGGCTGCCATTGAGAAATTGCATGTACCGGATGAGATGGATGACAACTTGTAGCTCTTTACATGTGAAGTGAAGAATCGATAACTTGGTCCAGTTTATCTGCTTTTGAATCCTTTACTATTAGGATTCGTCCGTGCTTGTGCTTTCGGCAGATTGTGCATAAAAGCTGTAAAAAAATGTGCCCATCCAATTGGCGGGTCTGAGTTTTGTCGGAGAATCATGTATACTTAAATAAGAAGACATGATGCAACAGAGATACCAAGAAGTTCCCATACTAAGAATAGTTGTTTTAAGGAAAAAATACGTGTATAATTAGTTCATCCATTCATTTGTTCATAAACGAAGCTTTAGTCTGTAGCTCCTGGTTAACATTATCAGTAGTGTTAAATGGCTCATTTGTTTCATCAGTTTCTACCTGCATTCTCTGTCTGAAGACTACATAGCAAATTCCTTCTTCCTCTCTTCTTTAACTTACATTTTAAAAATGGAAAAAACATAATCATAAAATTGCTAATCAATATATAGCATTTATGTGAGCTATTTCTGTAACAAAAGTAAGGTTATTTTTGTTTTAACTGAACTTGTAGTTTATTTCAATGGAGAGAGAATGAAAAAAAAAAAAAAAGGAAATAGAAATAAGTAGAAAGACAACGAGAAGATAAATAACATAAAAAATTGAATGTATATTTTTGTGTGGAAAATTTCTCATCACTCATGTATATTGAAACGCCATAGTATTTTGACAAATAACAGTCTGTTCCTTTATTTCATGGTTTCTAAAGTTTAAATATGTAGTTATTGGATGATTAATAGATATATCAAGGTGTTACAATTCTTTAATCATCTACGTAATTACCGATATATTTAAATTGTTAACCTTATTATATGTTGAATATAATTTATCATATATTTGAACTTCATTAACTGTATAATAAAGGAATAGTGGTTGTATTCCTTGGCCCACTCTTCTCCCTTAGTCCATATTCCTACCCTTCCATTCACGCCATGACACATTTTAGTGTCGGACAGCCACATATCAGATATTGATACTATTAGGATACTTTGGGATGTGTATTTTAAAAGTTTTTATGTTTTATTTTTTTTAAATCTATTATTTGATATATTTAGAATACTTTGTAAATATATCTTTGTTGGTCTGTGATACACGGGATGCATTGAGATAACAAATCTAGCCCTATTCGATAGTGATTTAGTTTTTATGTTTTGAAATTTCAAAAATCAAATCTAGTTTGAATTCCGAGTTTTGAGTTTCAATTTGGAATTGAATTTTAATTTTTTTTTTACTTAGACACTATCTTTATCTCCCCCTAACTATGATTTAACCGTATAAATAAATATTAATATATAAAATAATATAAAAATAACTTAGTCTAAATAGATATAAAAAAAATAAAAATTTACACTACAAATATGCAAATGTCGTTTGAGCCACTATCGAACAATCATTCAACTATATTGACAATAATTGTGATTTCTTAAACATGTGAATCACATTACCTAGATTAAAATCCACAATATATTTTTCTTAGTTAAAAATATTTAATTAAAATAAACTTATAATTTATTTATTTAATAAATATTTTAATAATAGTGTTAGATAGATGTGTTGGCAAATAATTGTTGGAGTGATAACCAATGATTTATGGTGGTTAGAGCTGGTTGTTGAAGTACTGATCGGTGGTAGTCGTCGACAATCGTAATTCTCAGAAGTCGTAGATTATGGTTGGAATGGTTGTTATTAGCTGCAACATATATTGATGTATTAGTGTTAAAACTAAAACAATATATTTTTGTGCTTTTGAAATGATATAAAAATATATTTTTAGTCTCTTATTTTGTTTGAAATTAAATCTCAACTCACCCATTTTTAAATCTAAGGTTTTAGTTCTCTTATATCATAATTTTTAGAATTTTCTCCAATATTCAATCTGGGACTTCTTTTATAAAATTATATATTCATTAATGATGGGAAATCACATTGAATAATGTAATATTACTTACTGATTTGGACCAAAAATTGTGAAATTGTAACATTAATACATAATGCGCAAATAATAAAAATTGTATTTTAATTTAAATTAGAGTAAAATTATTTTCTAAAAATGAAGATTAAAATCATCGTTACATTATATAAAATTGGTTAGCCACAAATAACTTACTTACAATCGAACAATTCGTATTGACCCAAAAACAATCACAACGATTTCAAATAATATAAATTCCATTGCGACAACAACATTGCAATAAGGAAGGGAGATAAATAAAACCCTTAATTAAAATCCAAAGTTGATCTTAAACTCTATATGAGAATGACTGGATACTGAGGGTCTACGGGTGGCATAAAGCCTTAATGCTTCCAATTGCCAATCCAAAATCATCGTTATGTCACGTCTTTAACATTGTTGCAATTCTCGCACGACCCAAAACTCTAAGAATCTAGGGAGTAAGCCCAATCAACAATAATAGTAGAGGGTCACAATCTAAAACATCATATATACAAAAATACAAAATACAAAAGCATAATATAACATGACATCAATTGATAAACAAGTATGCATATAAATATCATCATATAACAAATATAACTCGTGTGACAAAACACCCTAATGCAATGCTTATATGTCAGTGCACATGATTTTAAAATTTTCACCCTCTCCTCGAATGGCGTAAATCATAAATATACTGCATCTACACACCAGTACTAATTATCAAGGTGTCACTTGTCACAAATCAACACGATTTACTAGAGTGCAGTCTATCACAGACCTACACGACTCTAAAGTCCTCATAAGGATAAGGTGAACCAATCAACTCAAGGAACCACCCCATGACCCATCACAGTCACTACTAACACCATGACCCATCACAGTCACCACTAACATTGTGGCCCATCACGATCACCACTAACTATGAAATGTATAAGCGTACTTCGACTCTTCCATATCAATCATTACGTAAATACAACTATTAAAAGACTTCACTTTTAATACTCATTAAACACTAATAGTTTTTAATACTTTTTCACAGAGCATACTCAAGACATATTCTCATCAATAAATTCATAACACACATTATCAATTATGAATACATAATCACATCAAATACATAAACAATCGTGTACACCTTTATTCACCAGAATCACCACAAGCACAAAGAACAAGTATACATACACACTCTGCAGTCAAGCATATATAATATTGTTAGAAAGTGCACTTACTTCAAAAATGCTTTATTATGCAAGTAACTTATAAGAATCAATACCCCTACACGTACCCTAGGTTTGACTTAATCAATACCAATTTCTAACCACAATCTGAACCAATTAGAGTTTGACTTTTCTCTTAGGTTCCCTACCTTCAAAAGAACTTTGGTTTAAGTACTTCGACGAAAGCGAATTTCAAAACACTTATGCCACACTTTGAAAATCTCGAAATTATTTTTCAAACTTATTGAAGTTCAACTCAAATATTTGTCTTTCACAACTTAAGACAAAATATTTTCTAAATAAAATCAATCTAAGACAAACATACTTCCACCGTTTGAAATTTCGATTAAATCATTCATCAACAATAAATTTCAACACATTAATATTTGAAAACTACTAGAAGATTTTTATCAAGAAATCTTATGAATAAATAAAAACTCAAACACTAAGACTTCCAAAATTCTAAAAACTCAAAATCATGATTCTTCCACTTTGACATTTTTCAAACTTTAATCTTTATCAATTAGGCTTTGCATATAAACTGTCACATAAAATCCATATTTTGATATCAACACCAAATATTTTCTAAGTTCACAATTATCTTTTAAGTCTCCAACTAAAATCTTCATTCCTAATAAAATCACATACCAAAACCCAAAATTATAATCAATCATTGTTTTTCCAAAATACCTAAATACTTTTTCAACCTGCAATTTTAGCATAAAGTTGACATCTCTACTATAAAATTTAAAATTTTTAACTTCAAATCTTAAGATTGAAACTTTGTTCAAAAAGTGAATATTTCTCCTTTAAATCTTCTTTATATACAAAATTTGAAACTTTGTTTCCCAAAGATAAATCTCTTCATAAAAATTGATAATTTAGTATTAATGACTAATTTTTTATTTTATTTTAATCTCTAAATGTTGAAACCTTTTTCACAAAAACTCCAGAGCTAAAATCTTTAACACCTTAACAAGTAAACTTAAATCAACATGTAAATGGACATTTGAACTCTCTTTCTATATATATAC
>JBBPBT010000959.1:595759-618540 GCA_037974875.1 Cicer bijugum | reverse complement strand
ATATATACCACTTTGCTAAAATCCATTTTACACATCAAAATCCTTAAAAAATATTTTCCAAATCCAAATCTAGTTTAAAACACCTTAAATAATCAAGGTCACCAACTCATATAGTTTCAAACTTTAAACGACTCCAAATTTTTAATTTATACCACAATTAAAAATCACAAGAGAACTTTTTTTCCTAAATTCTTTAAAGTTCATAAAATTTCAACTACTCAAATACTTTTAAATTAAAACATACCACAACAATTCATTTACCACTTTATTTCAAAACATATTCCAAAAATTTTGCCTTGACCTTTGTGTTTCTATCTCATTTCCTTAAAAATTTAACTCAACAAACATAAAATATTCAGAGTTCTTCCCACCGTTAAATCGGTGTCAACGATCTCAGTTATTTTTTTTAGACTCAATGAGTTAACTACACATAAGAATTCATAACAATATGTTCACCCCCAAAATTTATTCAACCACATCACAATTCCAAAATCAAATCTTTTTCACAAAATAACTTTTACAACCAAGTATTTTACAATCCACACATCTCCATACTCGACAATTGAAATCTTTTTATCCTTTAAGTTATATCACTCAACTATTAGAGCACAAAAAATTTGAGTTAATAAAGTACTCTAAAGGTCTTCTTTAAACTAAGTCCAAAAGTAATTAAAAGAGTAACATTTTTAACTCTAAACATTTTATTTTCAATCAAACTTTTTGCTCAAACTCTTTAACTTAGTTAAAATTTGAATTTTTTTACAAATTTAACAACTCTAAATTTTCTTGTAAAATTACAAATTCAGCTCAAACTCATTTATTTGAAAACAAATAATTACATAACTCAAACACAACACAAATTCGAATTTTCCTCCTTTTAGTCCTTAGGATTTGGCCACCTCAATAATAATAGGGGTTTACTTTCCTTGCTTAATTTTTAAGTAATACACAATACTGATATCACCCTAACCTAAAACAATCAAACAAAATAAAATAAAAATAAAAACCATTAAGATCCTTATCTAAGTATAAAGAAACGGCTTTCAAGGAAAGAAAGGATAAAGTGAAGTACTTCATTCACTTGCTTGTTATTAGTAAGTCTCACTATAATATCAAAACCATGCTAAAATGAAATTTAGAATAAAGTTTCTTTCCTAAGATGAAATATACGACTGTTACAAGGAAGAGACACATAAGAGTTTCAGGAAAATGTTTTTCTTGTATTGTGAATAGAAAGTTTACCTCAAATAAGTTTGCTTGAAAGCTTCACAATGAAGAGGGAAGGTTTTGTCTTCAAGGAGTTTGTTCAAAATAAGGTTTAAATCTTGAATAAAATGGAGGTTTGTATTATATTTTTTCAATAAAACACCAACACAATATTTTTTTTTTAAAGAGAGATGAAAAAATTGGAAAGAGTGAACATCTAAGACAGGTTGTGATGACTCTTAAAATCCGATTTCTATTCGTTATTTTTATTTTATTTATTTATTTCAAATTAACAAAAGGTAAAACTTGGTTACCAAAGTTAGATTATAATAATATGATTTAATCCTAACCACCTATTCCTCTAAATATTCTACTAACTTCTCATTAAATAATTCTCCTCTAAATATTTAGAAATTATCAGATTTGTTCTGTTTGCATGTTTGTTTGTCTTTTTAACTTATTTTTGTTTAAATAAATTGTTATCAAAAGTATTGTTTTGTCATCATAAAAAAAAGAGAGATTGTTGAAACCAAGTTGATTCCAGGAACAATTCCTCTATGTTGTATTGATGTTAAGAAAGGTATATTATTAGAATAATTTATTGTACTAATGGCTTCATTAAATATGGAGAAATTAGAGCACAAAAATCAGAGGAAATCACCATATGATACAACAAAAGGAAACCACTAAGGAAGTCACTAGATGAAGTAAAAAGGTAAGATGAAATAAAATCAAATTAGTCAATGAAATCATGAGAATTAGATAAATGAACGTTTTGGAAAAGTACACGTATCTGCCTTTAATAACATGCTTCTACGTCTACTTCTAAAGACTGAAGTGTGCCTTTGGCTTTGAAGGTCCAATATGCCTTTGAAGATTCAATGTGTCTCTAGAGTATTGGTGCCTCTGACGAACAATAACTTTAACATGCCTTTGATGAACAGTGATTGTAGGATGCCTATGATGAACATATTTTGTAGGATGTCTCTGATGAATAGTAACTTTAGGACACCTTTGATAAACAATAAATGCAGGATGACTTTGATGAACAATATTTTTGAGCATGCCTATGAAGTCACTGTTCAAGTATGCATCTGAAGCATATATTCCGTTGACTCTGAAGACTTCAACTCGTACTAGAGTGTTGCCTCTGATACGCATAGCACTCTGAAGTTGCACCAACTATGATAATGTAACAAAGGTGAAGTTGAACATGCCACTAATTCTAAGTCACACAACTTTGCATATGCCTCTGACTCTGGTTGTTCAAGCATCACAACATTTGGTTTCAACAATCAAGTAAATGACTATGAAGAATAAAAGTCAATGATTCTGATGGAGAATCGTCAACAACTCTAATGGAAGATTAAAGACTCTGGTAGATTGAAAAACATACTGAATTGGACTATGCTATAACGTTAGTTATGAAGGTCCAAGAACAAGCCCATATATGTTCCCGCCTAAATCAAATCAAGTGTATGAAGGAAGACTCAAGTGAATCAATATGCAAATGTAATCTGAACAAGTACGCACAATATCTTTCTAGAAGAATTACTCATATCAGATTGAGAAATAAATAATTTCCTAATGGTCATATTATCAATATCGTATCAATCAGAATCATCTTTGAAAGAAATATTTTTTTGCCAAGCTAGAAGGAAGATACAATTAAGAATTCAAAAAGGATTTAACTGAACCCTAAACCCTAGCAAAACACTCGTTCAACTTTATATTATTTAGTGTTTTATTGTAAGTATACAATCATTGTAAAAAATCTTTTTAGAAGAAGAAAAACAAAAACAGTGTCACTTGTTTGTAACCTAACCTTGTTGTGGCTTTAAACTGCCTCTAACAATATGTAGGTTTCAGGCTGTGTAGAGAAGACTTGACTGGTAGGGTCAAAATTGAAATAAACTCAAGCAACATTAAACAAGAAACAACCTTTAGATAAGTATAACAAATTTAAGAACATGTCTCAGAAGATTATGTCAAACCAAAGCAAATCCCAGAATGTTCGTGCCGAAAGAAATGGAAATATCAAGTGATTATTCCTATTTTTTTTATAAAAAGAAGACATTGTGTATATTACTCATATAAAGGAATACATGTCTAAAAGAAACATGAATATTCAAGACATTCACATCATAAATGAGTAATGAAGACAAAAAGAATATTCTCAACACATGATCATATGCAAAAGACATATCAAACAGTCCCTTATACTTTTAGTATAATTCAGAAGGAATAACAACGTTTGAGAAATCAATAACTCATCTAAAAAAAAAGTTCAAACAACAAATTTATAAAACTCATTAAGTTCTAGAGTTTAGAAATTTCATGCACAAAGTGCACATATGGTAGAAAAGTTGTTAAAGTTATTGCATTAGAACTATTCACTATAATAAATACAATCAATATGGAAAGATGTGTCGTGATCCACACTTTGTCTCTCCTACACTATAAGACAAAAACAGACCCAACAGACATTCTAAAGTCCACTTAAGTCCAGAATGCTCACCATTCTTCAAGTTCAGCTTCACTATTTGGCTACCATATGTTGGGACATGAGTCCAATAGTCACATAAAGGTATGAAAACTTAAAAATGAAGCTCACACACTTCTATATAAAGAGAAGGTCTCAAGACGTGAAGAAGATGAGCTAATTCACTTATCAAAAAAGTGCAAAAATGATCAAAGGCTCAAACACACTCAAGGTATACATTATATATATATAGAACTTTTTCTTAGAGTATAATATATCTCATCTCATTTCAATTTGAGATATCAAGATACTAAACAAATTCTTGTTTCTAAATATTATGAAGTCATCTTTTGGATTGTAAAAGGGACTTGATGATTTTGTATTTATTGTAAAGTTTGAGGTTCTCAGAAAGAAGATTATAAGTTTGCTAATGCTAAAAAAATATAGGTGAAAAAGTCCTAAGTGGCATATTTGTAAGGTGCAAGAGATGAGAAGGTTTCTTAAGTTTCGTAGTGAAAAATTTCACAAAGAGTAAGAACTGGACGTACAAGTTGAGTAAATGAGTATAATTTGATGTAGCTAAATATCACTAGAAAGGAGATTGAATAGGGATTTTGTTGGTTTAAAAAGTTTTTCACGTGTATTGAACTGCTATCCTCTCAAAGAGGATGCAAATCGCGATGATAAGAATTTAAACCTTCAAATTTAAGTTGAATAAAAGAGAGAGAATAGAGAGTGACACACACAACTTTTATACTAGTTCATCCAATGAAGGCTACATACAGTCCTCACACACTTGTGAGATTTTACTAATGATCAAACTGATTAACCTCTCACAGAGGTTGATTACACTTTGTGTATTTTATAGCCTCACCAAGCTTACAACCTTGTTTCTTACGAGTTCTAACTATTTCCAAGTATAACTCACGTGAAAATTACAAAGTGATATGAATATGATGTTTCTCTTTACTTAAACAGTTTCAAAAAAGTTATTTCAAAGATCTAGTGTAGAATTATAGAAAGTATAAAGAGAGGATGGATATTGCTCTTGATAGCTTTAACATACTTGCTATTTTTATGCAATTGTGTTGTATGTTTGATGATGATGAGCATATTGTCTTTTATAGAGACTTTGAGGTGCTCTTTTCAAGTGACAAAGACTTTATGACCGTTGAGGTCTTCAATCCAAAAAGTTCCAAGGTCTTTCCTCATATTTACTAGATTGCCATCCAACTATCTTTGAACTGGTTCAGTCTAAGGGTGGACATCGGGCGGTTATGGTCGGTTGCGGGTCAAAAGTACGAAACCGGCCCAATCCATGGGTGGGATTTGTCGGCCCAATTTCATCCATTTTTAAATCGGGTACGTTGGGTTCGAGTAAGTCGGGTGTCAGTTATGTATGGGTGGGTAAAAATGGGTTGGACTTTATTGGACTTTTTTGCTTTATTTTTTTTTTAAAATTACTTAGCCATTTTTTTTTGCTTTATTTAAAAAAAAATCTGGTCTTTTATAATTTATTGGCACAATATGCCAATCTGGTCTTTGTGTCTTTGTGATAAGTAGTGCTACTGCTACTGTTTATTATAATTTTACATATTAATATATAATATAATATTAATAATATTAATATATAATATAAAAATAATAATATAAATATATAATATAAAAATAATAATATAATTCGGTCGGGTTCGGGTATCGACGAATCTAAATTACTCATTCGAACCCGACCGTGTAAACCCATATGAATCCTTATTTTTCACCCGCTCAACACATCAACCCGAAGAAACCCGTCCGCAAATTTAAATTTTTTATTGGGTCGATCGGGTTCGGGCAGATCCGAATATTATGTCCACCCCTAGTTCAGTCTATCCTCTTGCACGAGGTTCAGAACTCCTAGGAACTTGGACATGTGTTGCCATTTTCTTTTTCCTTTCTTCAAGATATGTAAGGGCTACATATTTGTTTTGTTAGCTACTATCTTTTTGTAGGTTAATGCTGGGTCATTTTCAATGATGTTGTGTCGTTTTCAATGATATTGACCATAGACCCAAGTACAATTCGTCCTCGTACCTATTCATTTGCCTTTCGACTTCTTTATTTCAAATGTTTTATTTATTCATTCTTTAATACTATTTTGTCTTCTCTTAATGAATAAGAAAATATTTGTTTCGATGAGGATGAGTATTTTGCAATTTTGGAGCTTCATCCTCTTACGAGGTTATCCTCTCGAATTTCCATCCTCCAGATTTGATTCAGATTTTTCTCCTTTTTGTCTTAATGATTAATAATCTAGTTTTTTTATATGAATTCACTCAAAAACACATATTAGTCATTAACCACAATCATAATCTTTTAAATAAATTTGTTATTATTAAAACCATTTGAGAGAGATTTTGTCTCAACATAATTCATGTGTGTCATTATCTATCTCTTAAATCTTTACTTTAGATGTTTAAGTTTATTCAAGTGAGACACTTTAAAATATTTATCTAGTTGTTTTTAACTAACACTTCAAAACATTATAAAGTTCTTCATTTCTTACAATTTCAAGTTATATAACTTAAGAAAGAACATTTGTAAAGTACAATGAATAACTTTGATCATAATTCAAACCCTTCTTTGCGACCATTAATTCTACTTCATATATATATATATATATAATACCACCGTCAAATTCTTAATAAGCTCATAAAAGAAAATACACTTAAAATATAAACTATAAAGTAAGGACTACAATTTTGAAGTTTCAATAAAAGATTGATGAAAAACTAAATGCAACAACAGATGGTGATCGCAATGGTCAGAAGTGGTTGTTGGAGTTGTGGCCGATGATAGTTGTTAGTGATTTGATTAGCCACCAAAATAGTGGTTATAACATATTAATATTAAAACAAAAATAAAAACTATAAAATATATTTTTGTGATTTTAAAATTGTTTAATATATTTTTGATTATCTCTGAAAACAAAATTATAGTTTATCTATTTATTTATAAATATAATAATTTACTCTCTATTACATAATTTTTCCGCATTAATCAATTTAAATTTATTTATTTATGACATTATATTTTCGTAGGAGAAGTGAAGTACAATAGAAATAACATATATATTTTATGTTAGAAATGTAAGTAAAAATAAGAATATATTTAACCGAATTTGAATTTAAAATATATTTTATGAAAAATGTAAAATTGTAATTGAAATACTATCTATCTGCTATAATTGTACTTGTACTTGAATTGACAAAACAAACAAAATAGAAAAGAAAATAAATCCTACAAAGATCGCAAAACGCTGTCACTCATTCACCCTGCAGTGTAGCTACCAACCATCTCTACTTCCTCTTCACCTTCGTCAATTAGGGTTTCCACTTCTTTTCATCCATCATCATCCCCAATTTCCACACTCTTCTACGGTATCAATCCTCTCTTTCTCACTCACTCTCTCTCTCTTCCTTCATCACTTCAATTTCACAAATTTTATCTTTTTTTTTAATCACCCTCAAAAATCAATTTTGTGCCCTAATTTCACGATTTTCGCAAAAATCTCATATTTCAGATCGATGGGAAGCAAGGGTCGCATGCCACCGCCACAGCATCTCCGGCGGCCACATCAACCAGGTCCTGCTATGCTTCACCACGAACAAGTGGGTCCCACAATGCACCACGCGCTACCACCCGGTCCCTTCGACCTTATGCCACCACCACAGGTAATGGAACAGAAACTCGCTTCACAGCACGGAGAAATGCAGCGGTTAGCCACCGAGAATCAGAGACTCGCCGCGACGCATGGTGTTCTGAGACAGGAGCTTGCAGGTGCGCAACATGAGCTGCAGATGCTGCACGCGCACGTGGGGTCGCTTAAGGCGGAGAGGGAGCAGCAGATGCGGGGTGTGATTGATAAGATTGCGAAGATGGAAGCGGAGTTGAAGGCGGCTGAACCGCTGAAAATGGAGATTCAGCAGGCACGTGGAGAGGCTCAGAATTTGGTGGTTGTGAGGGAAGAGCTTATTTCAAAAGCTCAACATTTGAGTCAGGAGATTCAGAGGGTTCATGTTGATGTGCAGCAGATTCCTGCTCTTATGACAGAGCTTGAATGTCTTAGACAGGAATATCAGCATTGCAGGTAATTTTTCTGACCCTTTTGTTTTGATTTTTAGTTTAGTGGGTTAAATGTGTAGTTACATCATACATGATTCTCTCAATTGACTCACCTACCTGTGTTGTCATACAGTGGCGCCATAGCACTATAGAAATAATGGAATATGAACAAATCGCTATTGCCATGCAATACATTATTTATTACAAAGGGGGTCAAATAGCCGCAATTGCGAGTCTATAACACTAGAGCATAGTGGAATTTTAACAAACTGCTATTTTTTGATATCCGCAAGACAACACTATCACCAACTAAGGCCTAGGTTAGGTTACTTTCTAATTTTTAGGAACTTCTTTAATTAAAATAAGTTTATAGGTTTTACTCCTTAGAAGCTTATAGGTGTGTATGGATAAGTTAAATGAGCTAGTTTCTGAAAAATTTAAATACAGAAGCTAGTTTCTACTTAGAGTCTATTGTCTTGAAAATTAGTTATTATTTATCAAATTTTTTCAGTTTTTTTTTTTTTGCGTAGACTATTGTAGTGATATTTATCTGAATTGACTCTATATGTTGAGAGTAGGGTTTTGGAGGGTTAAATCTATATGTTGACATATATTTGTGAATTTAAAATAATTAAAGGAATGACGGTTGTGTAATATTTGAAACAACCTTTGAATCGACTTTAGAAACATTTTATAATTTCCTTAATTTGCAAATGGAAAATAAGTTTTCTCTTTCCATTCCCTCTAAAACCCAACTCCCAAACATAGCCCAACTGCTTAAGATTCCTCCTAGAAGAAATTCACTCCCAACCTTCTAGTCAAAAAGAAAATAACAGCAGTAATAATGATTGTCCTCTTCCCGATAGCTTCATAACTGCCTCCCCACTACACACCCAACTTGATACCCCTTTTAGCTAAACTAACCGTTCAATTCAGTAAGTCCTTCTATACTCTCCCCATTTTGGCCCCTCTGTATCTCTTCTGGTACACATCTTTCAAAATGTTGGTCTTTGATCTAGCTTATAAACCAGCTGGCCTTGATTTCCCCCTTATCCCTTTTTTTTATACCATCAGGCCTAATATGTATGGAAAGCTGAACGGGAAAGGAAACATTGATATATATTGTTTTTCGGTTTCTTTTTTGTGGTCTTGTTGAACGTTGATTGAATTAAAGAAGTAAACTTGGAAATTACTTGCATTGCATGCAATGTATTAAATTTAGTGGAAATATTGTGAATAAACTGTTAGAAGAGTTGAGATTGGAGAAATCATGATTGCTGTAGAAGATGAATATCGCTAAACCAATTTGGACGACAGGTAATGATCCTGCTGTTCCCACTTTCGCAAGGTAGCATTTATAGAGATAGAAACCTGGGAGGTTTTAATTTTTACAAAAATATTTATGAGGGTCTTGTCTTTTGCTTGAATGATGGACAAAATTGGAAAATTGGATTAACACTAATAATTTGCTGCAGGTTTTTAGACCTCCTGAAATGTGTCTATAGTTTGCAAAATGTGAAAATAAATGCTACGTTGCCTATGAATTGTACTGCCACCACTTTTTTCCCCACAGTTTTTTGTTGTTGCAGAGCGTGTTCCCCTGAATTTGGACTTTGGAGCAGGGTTCTGTGATTAACTTGGTGGTTTTCGACAATGAGGAAGGAGATATTTTTGTTGTTGTAGTAACTAAAACTACTTAGGGTGTCTTTGTTTAAAGCTTAGAAAAATAATGTTTCTATGTTTCAACTAATTTTAGAAGCTAATGCTTTTAAAGAAAGCACTAAAACATTATTTTTAGTATTTGCTTATACCCAAAAAAACCGGGCATATGTATTAAGTTCTTTTCTCTCAATTTTTAATTAAAATTTGAAAAGTGCTTTTTCTTTTCATTTTTAAAGAAGCAGAAACAAATAGACCCTTAATCTTATGTGTTGTGGATGGATTTTCTTTTAAAGAAGCACAAACAAATAGATCTGTAATCTTATCTGTTTTGGATGAAGTTTTACCATACCTCAAGTTGTACTTCCCTTTTCTCTAAAATAGTAGTCTAATTAATTTTTTTTTTCCTAATTAGATGGAATAAAGTAGGGAAAAACCTAATGTTGTCTGATTTTGCAATCCTTGTTTTATATTGGCTAGCATGAAGTTCTTTTGTTATCATGATGTTTTGTAATCCTTCCGGCTGTTATTATAGGCATATAGTGTATTTACAAAATGACACATTCAAGTCATATCTCGATTAAACAAAACTGAATTCAGTCGATACAACTCATTGCTTATCTCTTTTAGACATGAATCCAACATGATTCTCAATTGATTATGATGAATCATAACTTGTCCTTGAGCTTTGTGTAACCAGTCACTTTTTTAGTCAATGTTGTGTAGCCAACCACTTTTCTGTCATTTGATTTATGACTTCCATCATGAAATATTTTATGGTTCATATACAATGTAGTAGCATATGTTTTTGCTTACTTCACTTGTTTTTACTGAGAAGTGTCATATTTTTATTGATCATGTATCTTTCAATTCATAATGTTAGAAGATGAATTCATGATTCATTCAGTTTTGGTAATTCTCTGATATTCACATTTCAGTTTTCATTGCTTAATTGTCCAGTGATTACAATGATAGCTACTTTTGTCCTTTTTACATCAGTGTTTTGATAACTAACTCTTACAACTAGGTTGCTAACTGATTTCTATCCAGTTAGTCAGTTACAAGGAAACTATTCCCTAGGTGCAACCCTGTACTAGATGGGGTGCACTGGAGGTAATAAGATTCGATTCATGATTTGAGAAATATGTCTTCCAATTCACAAATTGAATCTTGATTTGATAACTATAATTGGGATAACCAGATAACTAGATTTTATGGATTTCCTTCAGTCTCTTCCCTCGGCTCCTTTAAAAGAGTTAGAAAGCTTGTTTATTGTTTTTTATTTCCCTTCTGGTTGTCTTTATTGAGGTAACCTGGTCATCCTTTTTACGTGTGTGTTGACTTTATTTGCTATTTCTTATCATCCTTCAGCTCCTTATTTTCCCACTTCATTAAGATGTTCCCTAATAAAATGTTTTCCCATTTCTTCAACTCCTCAGAAATATCAAGCATAACTTAAGCAAAGAGATTCCAGAGATGGTACTAGGTATTAGGATAAGTCAATCACACTTCTTGTAACTTTATTGTTTGCCAAAAATAGGGTCATTTAATAATCTGTATTTCTTGTCTAGGATTCTATGGTTGTGTTGTTGTGTGTGCTTTGATTGTTGCCAGTAGTGTTATCATGTCTTTTTTCAATGTCCAGTTTTTTTGTGGGATTAAACTGCTTAGTAGTAGTTGAGACTAGAGAGTCTGTGCGATGCAAGAGCAAGGTTGTTCTATAAGCGGAGAAACCGCTATTATTCTGGCTTTGATGACTAGGAGTATGGTCTTCAATATCAATTTCTCAGAGTCTGATCTGTTAATTGTTGGTGGTGAGAATGTTCTTCCAATTTGATTAGCTTGATGCATGTGCCTGAATCCCATTTCTTCATTTAGGATAACTATACAATGTTTAGTTTTTTTAATGGTTGTGCTATTTTCCCTCCCTTAGATGTTTATATTATTCAATGGCAATATCTTGGTTGTGTTGTGCAGTCAAATACTAGGGTGACACCTATTTTTTCTCACTCCAAACTCTATCTTTATTTACATTTTTCCCCACGTTGGTGGAGCATTGTGTACTGGGCTGCAATTTTTATTCTGTTTTATCAAACTTAACAACCATCCGAAATTCTCTCCTCATCTCAGAGCTTGAATGTAACTGAAGGGAGCATTAGCATTGCTAATAATCTTCTATTTTGCCTTTTATTTAAGTATGGTTTTGTAGGTAAAATGCATAGTCACTGGATTTTTTTGACAACCCTACCGAAAGCGTAGGGATGTGTACCCATTGTATACTCGATCTTAGTACTGGATTCACCTTAATGAAAATCTGGTTATGACTGCAATATGTATAAAGGGATCAACTGTTTACATATACCTCACCTGTAATGATTGGTTACCGGATTCTCTCAATACTTATGCACTCATTACCAAATAACCTACCCTGCGTACTGCATACTGGATTCACCTTAAAGAAAATCTTGTGACATTAATGTAAAATGTGTTGAACTGCATGGTTTCAAATTGCGGTTGTGGTTGTGAATGTGGTAACGGTTATTGCCGCTATGATTGTGGGTGTTGTGATGTGTATTGTGGATGTAACAATGTGGATTTATTTAATGTTTCACCAGGTATTGTTTATGGTTTATCTTAAAATTATCACTTCTCTTGTTCCCACCGCCCCTCCCAAATCTTAACTTCCCCTCTTTATCATCTTCAAATATCTCCAACTCTTTAAAGTTCCTTCTATATCGATGAAATAAAGTAAGGGGAAGATTTAAAAACAATGTGTGAGGATTTTCTGGTGATTCCCAAAAATAACACAATTGCGGTTGGATGTGACTGCATTATTGCAGCCACATTATAGTCCACAACTTAAAACTATGATGCACTGCATACTCATATCTCTATGTATGATGTGTTCAAGATAACTGTAGTTAAATGTCATTGTAGGAACATTGCTTCATATCACACAGTATCTTGGAATATGTATTTTGAGATGCCATTTCTGTGGGATGTATCCACCAATTAAATTTAAGGCAAACTTTTGTTGGTTTGGTTTAGAGTAGGAGCAAACTGCAAGAGTTTATGAAGATGTGGCTAGTTTAGGTGTAGTTGCATGCATTTTGTACATTCATCTTTATATTGTTGGATAATAACTTGATGAGTTATGTGTATGAAAGTGAATGAACAGGCCAAATTGATATATTTTTTCTCATTTTCTTTTTCTTTCCCCTATTGAGTAATGTAGGAAAGAAATAAACTTTGATATTACTTGCCTGCATTTTACTAATGGGATAAATATTAAGGAGTTTTTCCTTAAAAATCAGGATTATTGGGGAAGATGAATATCTATAAACTAATTTGGAAGTCAGTGACTAATATTGGAAGCTAGTAGTGCACAGGTTGTCACATCATAAATAAGACATTATGAGTGCTTTCCTTACTTTTAAATCCTATTGTGCTCACTTTTACATGGTAGAATTGCTAGGGGATTTTGCAATCATATGAAAATTCTATTTTAGGATCTGGAGTGGAAGAAAAGAGAAGAAGCCACTTGCTATTGGCAGTTTGGCCCCCTCAATATCTTCCAAACTTCATTTCTACTATTCTGAGAAATTATTTTATTATTTTCACCCAAGCATCCTCCCCTCTCCCATATAAAGGTTTAAATGTCTAGCTCTAGTACTTAAACTTGCTTAGATGGGCATTTGTAATAAGCAGTTGGCCTTAGGATGGATGGGAGTTTGGGTCTCAGTAACTTGATTTCTGAAATAGTTATTGCATATTCATCCAGAGTTTGAGTTTATGATAGAAGTGTATTGATGTCTTATTTCAATGTTTGATTTTATTAAGTAGTTAGCAGTAGTCGAGACTTGAGACTAGTGGGAATCTGTGATGCAGGACCGTCAGTGTGATATCTGCAGTGTCCCTTTGTTTATCCTTCCAAAGTTTAGATTCCAACTTTGGAAGTCTTGAGTTCAGATTTTAGGACTTAATATTCTTCACTTCAAATATATTCACGCCAGTTTTGTTTATTACTTGGTATGAATGTTCTTTCCAACCTGAATCATTCTATTCATGTGTATGGATCCCATATCATTTGGGCACAAGAAATTTTCATTTAAAGTAGGGGCTTTCCCTTTTTATTAGCTTACTTTTACACGTGGGTTCTCCACTACATCACTTTATTCTTATAGGAATAAAACTTGATAGTTATTCTTCATTCTAGTTAGTTGAGTTACAAGGTTTACAGTGATGGTTTTAATAATCTTCCCCCTAGATATTTAGATTATTTAATGGAAACAATTATTTGTCTATTGCAGTCAAACCCTCAGTTGATGCTTAGTTTCCTTGTTTCAATGCCATTATTTCTTTACATTTGCCCCATGTTGGTGTGGAGTTGCGGGCTGAGCTTCAAATTTTTATTCTGATATATCTCCCTAACTGGTTAACCAATATTTTCTTCAAATTCTCGTAGTTGTAGTTTGCATATTGCTCTCATAAATTTTCTTTCCTCCTGTTAGAATTCAGTCTATGATTTTATTATTCTTTGATTGTACAGCTTCCTAGGTTAATTGTTAGTATTCCTAGGTAATACAACTTCCTAGACTTTGAATGTAATTGTTATAGCATCATTATAAATAGAAGGTGTGTGATCTTGTTTTAGACATATACAGAAATCATATTCTCACACCTCCAAAATCCATCGATTTCTCAGAACTGATTATTTCTGATGTCATTGAAATTCCACTTAACATGGCAGATTTCTTTAGCTTGATTTGATCCTAGAAACTGTTTGAACCTGAAATCCTAATTTCATAGGTACAGAATCTGCACTAAGGACTTCCAAAGATGGAATCTCTATATGAGTTGAGGCCAATGGTCATTTTGTTTTGAACTATACCAAGTTTTTGAATGGTTCCCCCTTTGCAGTTTTAATTCTGAGCCACTTCATTATCTTATTAATTCAAACTCATGGGAGTGGAGTCTCTTCATTCTAAAATCTGTAGATTTGCCTAGCAATTTGCTAGTCGCCTAGCCAGGGTATGGGACTCTTCCATTCTTCATGCTCGTATGCCCATTCTATCTAGTCTAGTATCCAAAGGCCACCAATGTGACCCTTCAATCCAATCCAATAATTCCTGTTGATCCTTACATCAGATCCACCAATTTTCACCTGTTGTTCACCCACGTTAACCCTGAACCCAAACCATTATTTGTATTCTCTCTTTCCTTACAGCTTGCTAGTGTAGCGTCAGACTACCGTGTTAAGTTCCCCTGATATTCTGTTGTTCTGGTCATGCAGGGCCACTTATGACTATGAAAAGAAATTATACAATGACCACCTTGAGTCACTTCAAGTGATGGAAAAGAACTATGTTTCTATGAGTAGGGAGGTGGAGAAGCTTCGAGCAGAGCTTACAAACACAGCTAATGTTGATCGAAGAAGTAGTATGTATCTCCTGTTACCTGTTTTCTAAGTTAGAGTCCTTAGTCTTCAATTTTTCATGTTTTGTGGATTGATCCTGGCGTGCAATAAAATTTAGGTGGGCCCTATGGTGGCACCTCTGGAACTAATGATAATGAGGCTTCTGGTCTTCCTCTGGGACAAAATGCATATAAAGATGGTTATGCTGTTGCACAGGTGTGTGATGACCCCATGTGTTACGTTGTTTTAAGTTCCTTGCGGGAGTGTAGCATTATAGTCCGCTGTGTAGTATATTTATTAATTCGTGAATTTTCTTTATAACAATCAATATCTGGATTAGTGTTTGCTTGTGTTGACTTATTTATCTAGTTATTTCTATAAAATAACTCCAGTTAAATATAGCATATCTTTACATTGATTACAAGTTAATAATAAGTATAACTACGTGCATCTGGTCTGCTGTCTAGTAGTAATCGTATGTTGCTAGGATTATTGTACTTCAAATCCAACCTGATATTGTACTTCAAATACAATCTGATGAGTTTTTCCTAAACATCTTATAGCTTAGTACTAGTTTGTCTGAATACCTGAGTTCAACAGACTTTGATCTGATTTAAATTAGATTTAAGATAGTTATGTGATTTATTTAATATAGGCCAGTGCTGTTAAATAGGTGGGTGCTATGGCGGCACTATAGCATCACAAAATTTGAACAAATCACTATTGTTCTGCAATATGCTATTTACTATTAAATATCGTAAAAGAGGCTTTGGCAGCACTATAGAAATATTGTGTAGCAGAACTTTAATGAATCGCTCTATTTTCTGCGATCTGCAATTGACAACACTGATGTAGAAACTCATTAAGATTTACTTTTCACCATTCTGATAGTACCAATTTGACTTACAACAGTAGCGTTGGTTACCAGCGCGATGATTTTTTTTAAAATCTAGTGTAATCATGACCATTGTTATATCCAGTATGTTGTTTGCTTGATAACCATAGAGGGGACTATTTCCCATGTGCAGAGAAAAATTGGACTGATTTGGAGGAAATATAGATGTGCATAATAGAAATTGTGTTCAACTGCTATGTTATAATATGTACTAGAAGATATAGTTAAAGAAATATAATGTAACCATAAAAACAGAGATTTTAGTGTGCGGCCAGAACTGAAGAGTTGCCATATTCCTGCCTATATATGCTTTATTTTCCACATGGATTTTAAATATTAATACTTCATCGGTCCTTTTTTTTGGCAGGCACGTGGTTCTCTCCCTGCTGCCAGTGGCGGCAGCGGTAATGCTACTTCAACTACTCCTGCACCGGCTGGAGGTCAACCTGGTCAATCTTCTGCAGGGATTGGTTATGAGGCTCCCAGAGGAGGTCCTGGTTACGTTGCACCTACAGGGCCTACTTACGACCCACAGAAGGGTTCTACTTACGACCCACAGAGGATGACTGGTTATGATGCATTTAGAGGATCTGCTTACGATCCAAACAGAGGACAGATGTTTGATGCTTCTCAGAGAACTGGCTATGATCCACAGGGAGGTTCTGGTTATGAAGCGCAGAGAGGACCTGCACCTGCTTATGATGCATCAAGAGCAGCCGGCTATGATGCACAATCAAGAGGTATTGCTGGTCAACATGGACATGTTCCTCCGGCGAACAATATGACTTATGGGTCCACGACACCGCCTGTTCGAGGTGGAGGTGGTGGTGGATACGATCCTGCTCGAGGTGTAAACCCTGCTAGGAGATGAGCTTGAGATGACATACCATCCATTCATTTACGGCACTAAAATCATCAGCTAAAATCTGAATGTGTGTGGAGCTTCTGTCTAGTGCTTACCTGAAAGTGAATCTCATGAAAGTCTGACTTTGTCAGTCTTATGCAACATAGATCAAACATATTTGTCTTCATTGAGAAATATACATTCTTACAGTATATAACTGCTTTAGAATACATGAGTATCAAAGTAACAATCAACATCTATGTCTTTTTTGTGTGAAGCAATCAATCATCTATTTGTGAATCTTACTTTTAACTTTTAATTTTATAATTTTGGAAGTACGCCTATATAAGAAAATGTTTGATCTTATTCAAGTATAGTAACTTCACCTTCCAAAGACTTGGATCCACTCTTTTGCAATTAATTAATTTTTTTACAAAATTGTTATATATTACTTCTAAAATAAAATATAATAAAAAATGATTTAAAAAAGAGAATTTTTAATTTCGAGTTAAATACATCTATTTTTGAAAATTATTTATGCTTATATTTAATTTAAGAGGAAATATGCAGTTGGTTATGTACAAGCTACGAGTTATAGATTTTGAATTCCTTTAAAAATATTTCATAAAAATGTTGAGAAATAATAACTCTTGTTTCGTCCTGGTTTATTTCAGTTCTGAGATAGGACTTAAATTAGGATTCTTTAGTTATATCATCTTCTATTGGTTATCACAATTTTTTATGGCAATTTAATTTTCATGTTCTCTTGAGATTTGAACTTTTTGTATATGTCTTAAAGTTTCATCCTTCCTATTAATAAATAAACACAATTTTTGCAAGATAATTCATCAACGAAGAATGAGAGTGAGCAATAATTGGATTTAATATAAAAGAATGGCTTGGTTAGATTTCGGTGGTCAATCTGGCGCAATCGCACTGCAGCGGCAAAGGGTATGGCTGCGACGGTGCGGGAAAGGAGCAGGTTGCGTGCGAAAGGGTATGTGTTTTAGATCGCGGGTTCTCAAACCTTAAAAAATGTGATTTTTTTTTTTTTGAAAAATATTTTTTTTTCTTCATAAAAAACAAATTTTATCATTAAATTTTGAAATATTTTTGTTAGATATAATTCAAAATGATGTGTAATTAGTTAGTTAAAATGTAGTTAGAAGTTAGTTAGAAGTCGGTTAAGTTGGTTGATGTAAAACAACCACTAAACTACTGCTATAAAAGGCTAAGATCAATCCATAAGAGGAAGAGTGAAAAGCTGTAACAGAAAGATTGTTCTGCAGAGTGAAAAGATCAATCTTAACAGAATCCAGATCAATCTAAAGGAAGCAGAAGAACAATCTGTTTTCTGTTTTTTTCTATTTTTCTTCTCTTTTCTTCTCAATTCCAATTCCTCTCAATTATACAACCTGTTCCAACAAATGACATCAATAGCTTGAGTTCTAGACCTTGGGAAACACGAGTGAAAGTGTGAGGGGGAATCAAAACTGGGAAACACAAGTGTGAGTGAAAGAAAAAAAGAAGAAATGAATGGAGGAGGATTTCCATCGAATTTGCTAATTCTGAATGGAAAGAACTAGGAGAGGTGGTCTGCATCAATGAGATCGTTGTTGGGAGCTCAAGAAGTGTTTGAGATTGTTCAAGATGGCTATGAACAACTTGGTGTGAATCCAACCGAAAGACAACAAACAACTTTCAAAGATTGCAAGAAAAAGGATTGCAAGACATTGTTTTACATCCAACAAAGTGTGGATTCAAACAATTTTGAAAGGATCTCAAAGGTATCTACAGCAAAAGAGGCATGGGATATCTTGGTGAAGTATTACACAGGTGATGAAAAAACCAAGAAAGTGAAGCTCCAAATGCTAAGAAGAAAGTATGAATTACTGCAAATGGAGAACAATGAGAATGTGATTGATTATTTCAATCGAGTACAGACAATCACAAATCAGATGAAGGCCAATGGAGAAGTGATGACAGAGGTTATGATCATTGAAAAGATTCTTAGGACACTAACACAAAGACACGATCACATAGTGGTGGCAATTGAAGAATCAAAGAATCTTGATACAATGAAGCTGGAAGATCTGCAAAGCTCCCTAGAAGCTCATGAATTAAGGATAAAAGAAAGAGATGAGGCACACACACAAACGCAGGCACTGCAAGCTCAGATCAGCAGGAAGTCCAATCAAGATGGAGTAAAAAACAAGAAGTGGAAGAGCAAGTCAAAATGGCACCAGAACCAGGATCAAGATGAGGAGGCTGGAAGCTCAAGAAGTCAGCAAAACAGTAATGATAAACGCAGGAAACCATCTGACAAAAAGAAGTATGACAAGAGAAGGGTTCAATGTTATAATTGTCAAAAATATGGGCATTTTGCAGATGAGTGCAGATCCAAGAGAGTACAAAGAGATGATGGTGAAGCTCAATTGGCCCAGGCAGATAGTTCTGACTCAGATGAAGTGCTGCTGATGGCATCTACAAGCATGGAGGATGATTGTCCAGGATTATGGTATCTTGACACAGGGTGCTCGAATCACATGACTGGCCATAAAGAGTGGTTTGTAAATATTGATGAGATGGTGAAGAAGGAAATCAGATTTGCTGACAATAGCACAGTAACAGCTGAAGGTATTGGCAAAATCTTGATTCAGAGAAGGGATGACAAACAATCTTTCATATGTGATGTGTTGTATGTGCCAAATATGAAGAACAACTTGCTAAGCTTAGGACAGCTGCTTGAAAATGGGTATTCTTTGAAGATGGAACAAGGTGAGATGAGATTGTTCGATGATTCAAGAAGATTGATCTTAAAGGCACCACTAGCAAAAAACAGAACCTTTAAGATTGATATCCAAATCAATGAGAGCAAATGTCTAGCTGCTGAAGTGTTGAGTGAAGATTGGCTGTGGCATAAGAGGTTTGGACATTTAAATTTTAGAAGTCTTCAAATGCTGCATAACAATAGAATGGTGCAAGAAATTCCCAGAATTCAAATGCAAAAGGAGCTGTGTGAAGAATGCTGTCATGCCAAACAGCACAGAAACGCATTCAAGGCTGAAGTGCAAACTCGATCCTCAAGAATGATGGAGATAATCTACTCGGATGTGTGTGGTCCTTTTGAAGAAGTATCAATAGGAGGTAATCATTACTTTGTATCATTCATTGATGATTTTACAAGGAAAATTTGGGTATATCTAATTAAAAGAAAGAATGAAGTGCTGGAAATTCTTAAAAAATTCAAGATAATGGCTGAAAAACAAAGTGGCGTTAGTATGAGAGTCATTAGAACAGATGGAGGAGGAGAATACAACTCTCATGAATTCCATGATTTTTGTGAAAGAGAAGGAATATTGCATGAAATAACTGCACCCTACACTCCCCAACATAATGGCACGGCTGAAAGGAGAAACATAACCAAAGTGAACATGGCTAGAAGTATGTTAAAAGGGATGAAAGTGCCTCATAAATTCTGGGGGGAAGCAGTATCAACTGCAGTGTACATATTAAATAGGTGTCCAACCAAGAGACTAGGCACAAGGACACCTGAAGAGGCTTGGACTGGAAGAAAGCCAGCTGTGAATCACTTGAGAGTGTTTGGCTCATTGTGTTTCAGGCATGTACCAGCTCAAACCAGGAAGAAACTTGATGACAGGGCTGAACAAATGGTGTTGCTGGGTTATGATGCCACTGGGGCGTACAAGCTGTATGATCCAAACAAGGAAAAAGTAGTGATAAGCAGAGACATACTAGTGGATGAATCAAGAGGTTGGGACTGGACAACAAGTGCAATCAGCCCAGGCATACCAACCAGACCAGCCAGCAGTGCAATAGCAGCTGAATTGGTTGAGGACCAGCCAACAGAGGTAGCAGATCAACCTGCTATTGAACCTGTGAGGAGATCAGCAAGGGTTAGACAACCTTCAATCATATTGCAGCCATATGAAGTAACTTCTGACTCAGCCATCAATAATTCACTTTGCCTTGCTTGCTGAATCAGAACCAATAAGTGATGAAGAAGCATTGAGTGATCCTAGATGGATGGCAGCAATGGATGAGGAACTAGAAGCCATATAATAGAACAAAACTTGGGAGCTAATGACCCTGCCAATGAATAAAAGACCTATTGATGTGAAATGGGTTTATAAACTGAAATTGAAAACTGATGGGCAGATTTCAAGGTACAAGGCCAGACTTGTAGCAAAGGGATTTTTGCAAAAACATGGGCTAGACTATGATGAGGTATTTGCTCCAGTAGCAAGAATTGAAACAATAAGATTGGTAGTTTCAATTGCTAGCTACAAAGGTTGGTCTATGCATCAATTGGATGTTAAATCAGCCTTCCTCAATGGCTCATTGGATGAAGAAGTGTATGTGAAGCAGCCTCCTGGATATGTGAAAACAGGCAAAGAAGAGCATGTTTACAAATTGAAGAAAGCCTTATATGGCTTGAAGCAAGCACCTAGAGCTTGGAACAAGAGAATTGACAGATTTCTCATAGAGCAACAATTTGAAAAGTGTGTGAATGAGCATGGAGTGTATGTCAAGAAGGCAGCAGCAGCACCTGCATTGCTGATATGCCTCTATGTCGATGATCTGCTGCTAACTGGCAGTGATGAAGTGAAAATAAAGGAGTTCAAAGTCAGATTGGAGAAGGAATTTGAAATGACCGATTTAGGCGTGTTGGCATATTTCCTTGGTATTGAATTTGAAACCAGAAAAAATGGAGTCTTTATGCATCAAAGAAAGTATGCAAGTGATGTATTAAAAAGGTTTAAAATGCAAGATTGCAATGGAAGCAGCACACCATCAGAATCAGGGCTGATGCTGTCCAAAGAAGGCAATGATGAATTGATTGATTCTACAACCTTCAAGCAAATTGTAGGATCCTTGAGATACTTGTGCAACACTAGGCCAGATATCTCATATAGTGTTGGGCTGATTAGTAGGTACATGGAGAAGCCTAGGACATCACACTACATGGCAGCAAAAAGGATTTTGAGATACATAAAGGAAACCATTGAATTGGGTCTGCTATATTCCTCAAAATCAGATGAAAAGGAAGCTGAACTTGTTGGCTTTACTGATGCAGATTGGTGTGGAGATATGGATGATAGAAAGAGCACAATAGGCTATGTATTTACAATCAATAACTCACCAATATCATGGTGTTCAAAGAAGCAAAGCATAGTTGCATTGTCCACATGTGAAGCTGAGTATGTGGCTGCATCCATGGGAGCATGCCAAGCTGTGTGGCTGGCAGAATTAATGGCAGAACTGGGGCTGAGAAGTAACAATGCAGTGAAGATGAAGATAGACAACAAATCAGCAATAGATCTAGCAAGGCATCCAAGTGTCCATGGAAGGAGCAAGCACATTGAGACAAGATTTCATTTCCTAAGAGATCAAGTAATGAAGGGCAAGATAGAGCTATAACATTGCAACACAAATGATCAAAAGGCTGACATTTTAACAAAAGGCTTGAAGAGAGTGAAGTTCCAAGAGATGAGGATCAAGCTTGGATTAACTTCAAATTGAATCACTTTTGAATTAGGGAGCATGTTAGATATAATTCAAAATGATGTGTAATTAGTTAGTTAAAATGTAGTTAGAAGTTAGTTAGAAGTCGGTTAAGTTGGTTGATGTAAAACAACCACTAAACTACTGCTATAAAAGGCTAAGATCAATCTATAAGAGGAAGGGTGAAAAGCTGTAACAGAAAGATTATTCTGCAGAGTGAAAAGATCAATCTTAACAGAATCCAGATCAATCTAAAGGAAGCAGAAGAACAATCTGTTTTCTGTTTTTCTCTATTTTTCTTCTCTTTTCTTCTCAATTCCAATTCCTCTCAATTATACAACATATTCCAACAATTTTAAGATTAATTTTGATTTTCTATCCTTCAAATTTTGCATTTCCCTTATTCCTATGTTGTTCTTCTTCGATGTACCTCCCCTCTCAGGTTCCTCTCGCTCTCACTGTACCATTTATGTTCCCATCAGATTTCTCTTTTTTTGTTACTTCTTTCTCTGTTTCTTTTTTTTTAATCTATTCTTTTATTACTTTTTTCTCAATTTTTTTTTAATTTATTTTTTGTATCTTTTGTTACTTCTTAGTTCTTTCTTTATGTTTCTTCTTTAGTTTTTTATTACTTATTTCTTTTTTTTTT
>JBBPBT010000959.1:583770-595429 GCA_037974875.1 Cicer bijugum | reverse complement strand
ACTTCTTTCGTTTTATCTTTTTATTTCAATTTTTTTGTAATTTATTTATTTTTATCTTTTGTTACTTCTTAGTTCAATCTGTTTCTTTTTTTAATCTATTTTTCTTTTGTTACTTTTTTCTTTTTATTTTTTAATTTAATTTTTTTTGTTGTTATTTCTTTCTTTCTAATTTATTTTATTTTATTTTAATTTCTTTTTCTTTTTGCTTTCTTCTTTCTTTCATTTATTTATTTAGATACTTACTTTCATCTTTCTTTCTTCGGTTTTTTACTTCCCTTCTTTCTCTACTTGTTCTGCAAATAGCTATGACAACACCATCTGCAACCACACAAAGTAATAGTTTTGCAGCGTATGTAATATTTAAATCAACTGGTGATAATGTTGACCTAGCATGACAATTTAATGGTGTAAAGGATGAGAATAATAGGAAGAGGGTGACATGATTTCTGTCAAATTGAAACTACTGTAGGAATTACTAGAGCAAGACAACATCAGTTAGGAATAAAGGGAGACGTAAAAAGATGTAGAAAAATGTCACCAGATTGTAAGCTATTATTGTAGACAAATTATGATGAGAAACAAACACTAAAAGATGAAATATTAAATGAGATGAAAGTTCAAATTGATGACGATGTTAATGACGAAGTTGAAAAAGGGAAATTGAGACCCCTTTACCGGCTTCCAAGAAGACAAAGGTCCGTTGGACTTAATGTTCATGAAAAAACAGAACACAAATTGGGGAACGACAAGAAAAAAACAAGCATAAATGATGCTTGTGACAAAGAAGCAAGAGCAAGAACATTACAATACATTGCTCGTATTTTTTACGCAAATGTAATTGCTTTTAATGTTGCAAGATCAAAAAGCTTCAAATTGATGTTGGAAGCGGTTGGAAACTATGGTCTTCATTTGAAACCTCCAGGCTATCATGAGTTGAGGGTTCCAATCCTTGAACAAGAGTTGGAATATACAAACGCTTTGTTGAATGGTCATCAATTGCATCGTGCAAGATACAAATGCTCAGTTATATTAGATGGTTGGACAAACAGAAAGAATAGGACTTTGATAAATCTCTTGGTGAACTCTACACCAAGAACAATGTTTGCGATGGATATTAATGCTTATGCCTACATGAAGACTGAGACTACAATATTTGAAAGTGAGAGAAGTTATCCAACAATTTCTTTTGATCCTTCCGAATGGTCTTTAGTAGCTTAAGAACCCTTTTGTTCTTAGTTCCGGCCGATTTCATGCTGATGGTGGAATCACCACGAGCCTTTTTGGATTTTGAGCTTTTAGCCTTATCCTTTGAGACATTTTCAGAATGTGGGGCCAAAGGGGATTTGGATTTTTCTTGTAAATTTGGATCAGAATGAGGTGAAGCGATATTTGGAGAAATAGGAGATGAGTTCAGACTTACTTGAGATGGTAAAGTGGATTCTTTTGCATGCATGTTCCTTTGAGGACTTTTGGAAGAATGATGATCGTAGGATATGTTCAGATCAAAAGCCAAATCTTCACCATCACCATCTTTAACAATATGTGTTGATGGGTCCTTGCTGTCTTGTGGAGATTGAGGAAGTATTGAGCCAGCAGAGTTAAAAGAGGGGGTGCGAGAGTGAGAGAGTGGAGAGGCAGATCTTTGTTTCTTTGAGGCAACTTTTTCTGTCTTTGAGTTGGGGTTTTGCTCAGGCAAATTAATGCGCATTTGTTTGATGTTTTTCATAGAAAAGAAATTGTTACACTGAATACGCTCTTCATCATCAAGTGGTACCTTAAAGAACTTAAATATTTTGGTCAGGATCATCCCATAGGGAGCCGATCGACCAACAATGGCAACATTCAACATATAGCTAAATATGATATTGCCCAGATGAAGGGGTGTTCCAGTTAACAAATGATGAAGGATTAAAATGTCAAGTTCTGTTACTTTTTCATAACTACCAACACGAGGAGCAATTGAGTGGACACAAATGTTGTGATAAATCCGACACATGGGAGGAAGGTTTGAAGCTATGAGAGGTTTCTGAGGATTTATCAGGATGTTTTGAAGGACATAATTTCGAGTGACCATATACTACATATACCAAGTTTCAGCAAAATAGTGTGCTCCAGCATCTTGTATGTTAAGGATTTTGCATAGAGAAGTAGGGTTTACGTCCAAATGTACTCCCTTAAGTACAAAGCTAAAACCAGTGCTTCCTTTACAGCCATTGCAAGCAGCATAAAAGGCTTTTACTAACCTTGGGTATTCCAGTTCATTCACTCTAAAGAATGAGGTCCAGCCAAACTTATCAAATACCTTTACAACATTAAAGCCACCATTTTTCAGATTGATTAAATCAATATGCTTGCCATGAACCACATACTTGTGAACCCATTTTGAGGTGTAACTTAGCTCCGAATCTTTGGATTCAAAAAGAGGAACAAGAGTAGGTTTGGATGACCTAGCCTTTTTAGGAGTCTTTTTACCTTGACTAGAAGACTTAGCTTTCGGTCCTTTGGGAGTGGATGGTTTGGAGGCTGATTTAGTATTGATATTTTCTGGTGCATTATCCAAGTCAATCACATGTACAGTGGTGTCTTCAGTGATCGGTTTGGTTGAATGAACAGCCCCAGATTGAATTCTGGAAGACCGTCTGGTTGAGGCAGAAGGTTTGGTTGATGATGGCTTCTTTGGAGTTTTAGACGATGATTGAGGAGGAGCCCTAGGAGGGGATTCAGATTTTTGTTTAGTCTCTTGCCCAGTGGATTTAGAGCTTGAGTAATTTTCAGAATCAATTTCTGGATCAAATGGACGCATTTTTCGCTTGGCAGTAGTTTTGATGCGTGCCATTGTTGTTGAGAAAACTTACACAGAGGAAGATGGAATTCATGAAGGGAAGAAGAAAGAAGACTGAATGACTTTGGAGAGAGAAACGAATGGAAGAGAGAGAGAAGAGAATTAAACACGGAGAGAGAAAATATTAAAAATGGAGAGAGAAAGGGAAAAACAAATTAAATGAAAAAGATTTTAATAAAACGGAGAGAGAAGGAAATTTGAATAATAACCAGGAGAGAGAAGACGAAAAAGGAAAGGTTTTAATAAAAAATTGAATTTAAAGAAAAATAATAAAGAAAAGAAACAAAAATCTGAATTAAAGATAATAATAGGAGAGAGAAACGAAAATTAAATGAGAGAGAGAATTGAGTGGGAAGTTGAAAACGTGTGAGAGGAGAGAAAGGCTGATTGACTGATGGAGAGAGAAAGGACAAGAAATCAGAAACGTGGGAGAAAGAGAAACGAGAAACAGGAGCCGTTGATGAGGAGAGATGATGGACTGTATTTAATACAGTCTGCACATTTATGAGAAATGGGGAGTAATTATCACATGCCAACCATTTGACCAATGGGTAAAAGGAAGCATGCGCATGGCCTTGACTGATTTAACAAGAGGAAGTTTTCACATAAAAGGCCTAAGTCCCCCTATTTAATTTTTTTACTTAATTTTAGGGATCAGATTTGCAAAACATTTATCACACAAAATTAAAAATAAAAACCAAACAATAAGATAATAACAGAAAAAAATAAAAATGACAGATTTAAATTAATTTGGAAAATTTATGATGGAGAGTTCTTCTAAGATGAGTTTAAACCGATCCTCTTGGAGAGGTTTGGTAAAAATATCTGCTAATTGATTTTCAGTGTCAATAAAAATCAGTTCTAAATCCCCTTTTTGCACATGATCTCTTATAAAATGATGTTTAATTTCAATGTGCTTAGATCTAGAATGTTGAATAGGATTTTTAGAGAGATTTATTGCACTTGTATTATCACAGAGGATGGGAATATTTGTGTACCTTAGTGAGTAATCTTCAAGTTGATTTCTGATCCATAGTAGTTGTGAGCAACATTGAGCTGCTGATACATACTCAGCTTCAGTGGTTGAAAGGGCAATGGTGCTTTGCTTTTTGCATGACCAACTTATTAGTGATCTTCCAAGAAATTGGCAAGCCCCACTTGTACTTTTTCTTTCAACTTTGTCTCCAGCGTAGTCCGTATCACAATAGGCTTTAAGATCAAGATTAGAGCATTTCTTGTACCATATTCCCAGATTTATAGTGCCAACAAGGTATCTAAAGATCCTTTTTACAACTGTGAGATGAGATTCTTTGGGAGAGGATTGGAATCTTGCACAAAGACCGACTGCAAAGACTATGTTCGGTCGGCTTGCAGTTAAATATAACAAGGATCCTATCATCCCCCTGTATTCCTTTTCGGAAATTGGAGTTCCTTCATCATCTTTATGGAGTATGGAGGATGGATGCATAGGAGTTCCCATACTTTTGGCTGAACTCATTTTGTATTTGTTGAGTAGATCATTGGTGTATTTTTCTTGAGATATGAATATACCATCCTCTCTTTGTTTGATTTGTAATCCAAGGAAGAATTTCAATTCCCCCATCATACTCATCTCAAACTCACTTTGCATGAGATTTGAGAAATCTTTACACATCTTTTCATTTGTGGAACCAAATATAATGTCATCGACATATATTTGAACAATTAGTAAATCCTTTTCATGAGTCTTCTTGAAAAGAGTTGTATCAATTTGACCCCTAATGAATCCATTTTCTTTTAGAAAAGAGCTTAACCTCTCATACCAAGCTCGAGGAGCTTGCTTTAAGCCGTATAGAGCTTTTGAAAGTTTGAACACATGATTCGGCCTCTTTATATCTTCAAAACCGGGAGGTTGATGAACATACACTTCTTCATTTAAGAATCCATTCAAAAAGGCACTTTTGACATCCATTTGAAATAGTTTTCTACCTTTATGAGTAGCATAAGCTAAGAGGATTCTTATTGCTTCAAGTCTTGCTACGGGTGCAAACGTTTCATCATAATCGATTCCTTCTTGTTGATTGTACCCTTGTGCCACTAGTCTTGCTTTATTTCTAATGACTTCTCCATCCTCATTTAGTTTGTTTCTAAATATCCATTTAGTCTCAATAATGGATTTATCCGGAGGATGAGGTACAAGATTCCATACCTTATTTCTTTCAAATTGAGAGAGTTCTTCCATCATGGCTTCAACCCATGATTTGTCACCAATAGCTTGATCAATCGTTTTGGGTTCAACTTGTGATATCATGGCCATGTTGATAGAGCTTTCCCTTAGAGAATTTCTGGTTCTAATGCCATCCTCTGTATTCCCAATGATTAGATCAGGAGGATGATGAGTGACTCTTTTCCATCCCCTAGGAAGTTGTTGAGAGATTGTATCAGACTCATCCTCTGCACGAGGACCGGGTACTTGAGAGGTTGACTGTTCATCTTCTTCATTTTTATCCAACTTTTCTAAACATAAGTCATCAAATTCATCAAAAATAACATGCATGGATTCCTCCACAATTTGAGTCCTAAGATTATATATTCTATAACCTTTTGACGTTGTGGAGTATCCTAGAAAAATTCCTTTATCAGATTTTGGATCAAACTTTCCCAAATTTTCTTTATTATTTAGAATGTAGCAATAACACCCAAATATATGAAAATAGGAAATATTTGGCTTTCTCCCCTTCCATAATTCATATGGAGTTTTGTTTAAAATTTTTCTAATGGATGTACGATTTGAAACATAACAAGCAGTGTTGATGGCTTCGGCCCAAAAATATTTTTCAATGTTGGCTTCATTTAAAATCGTTCTAGCCATTTCTTGTAAAGTTCTATTTTTCCTTTCAACAACCCCATTTTGTTGGGGAGTTCTAGGACAAGAAAAGTTGTGTGAAATACCATTTTCTTCACAAAGATTTTTAAAAGAATCATTTTCAAATTCACCTCCATGGTCACTTCTCACCGAGACTATTTTTGATCCTTTTTCATTTTGAGTCTTTTTGCAGAAATGGTGGAATGCCTCAAAGGCTTCATCTTTATGTTTTAAAAATAAAACCCAAGTAAATCGAGAAAAATCATCAACAATTACAAAACTATATCTTTTTCCACTAAGACTTAGAGTTTTAATAGGACCAAAAAGATCAATGTGAATAAGTTCAAGAGGATGATTTGTTGAAACAAAGTTTTTAGAGTGAAAACTACTTTTGACTTGTTTTCCTTTTACACAAGCTTCACAAACTTTGTATTTTTCAAAATTAATTTTTGGAAGGCCTTTTACTAATTCTAAATTTGCTAATTTAAAAATAGTGTTTAAGCTTGTGTGACCCGCTCGTTTGTGCCAAATCCATTTATCATTTTCAATAGAAACAAAACAATAATCAGTGGGTAAATCATCAAGATAAAGTTCATATAAATTCTTTTTTTCTAATTCCGGAAAATAAAACTCTACCCGAGGATGAGTGCTTAACCTCACATAGAGTAGGCTTAAAGATAACTTCATAACCACTATCACATAATTGACTAATGCTTAGCAAGTTATGTTTTAAGCCATCCACATATTGAACATTTTCTATTTTTGCAGAATTATTCTTACCAATAATACCGGTTCCTTTTATTTGAGCTTTATCATTAATACCAAATGTGATCGATCTTCCATCCTTTATTTCTAATGACATGAAACAGTGCTTATCTCCCGTCATATGCCTTGAGTAGCCAATGTCCAAGTACCAAGGCTTTCTTTTGTTGATTAGATGATGAACCTGTTTTAGAGTTTAAAAGAGACTTAGGTACCCATATAGCTTTGGGTCCTTGTTGGTTAGTTTTTCCTCTTTTGAGGACATTTCTTTTATGATAACAAATAGAATCATGGTGCCCATGTTTACCATAGAATGAGCAAGCTGACTTTGCATTATTAGCTTTCCTCTTAGCATGACAAATTTTGGAGGTATGCCCAAATTTTTTGCAAAACATGCATTTCGGCCTATCCTCTAGTTTTTTTTGGCAAGAAAAAGTTTCCATATAATTTTTGTTTTTGAGAGCTTTCAAAACCAATACCAGGCTTGTCAAATATTCCAGATTGAGACCCATTATCTTTTGAAATGTTTCTGTAGATTTGACAAATTTAGAAATATCATTTTTTAGTTCCCTAACCTCAGTTTTCAAAATTTCCTTTTTTGCATCCTCGTCAGGAGGATGAGTTTCAACTATTTTCATGTTTAAAAATTTTTGTTCCTCAGAATTTTGAAATTGAGATTGCTTCAAATCTTGAATGATTTTAACATATTCATCATTCTTTTTCCTAAGCTCCTCATTTTGTCTCTTTATCTCAACAAGTTGGTTTTTTTGAAATATACATGTTTGAGATAAAGTGTAGGAGTCATTTAAGAGGCTATCAAATTCAATTTCTAAATTTTCACAATTAGGACATAGATCAGAAATACTTACCTTGTCATTTTCTGGTTTTGCCATGAGACAAAGGTTGGCTTCTTCTTCCTTTTCTTGCTCCAAGGATGACTCATCACTATCATCCCAAGTAATCATCATGGACTTGTTTTTTTATGGAAATTTTTTTTGAATTCCTTTTGTTGAGAGGACATTCAGTTTTGTAGTGTCCCATCTTGTTGCATCCATAACAAGTTATTTGACTTTTGTCAATTTTTTCTTTTTGAGATGCTCCTCTATTCCGTCCTCTTCTGTTTAACATCCTCTGAAGTCTTCTAGAAATCAGAGCGAGTTCATCCTCATCTTCAGACAGAGGATACTCGGCATTTTCCTTTGTTATGCCATCTTCATTTTTCTTGGAAGATGAACTTTCTGTTTGGCTGGTTTTTAGAGCAATCATTCTTCCCTTTTTGTTTGGTTTGTCCGCCAACAAAAATGGTTCATGAGCTCTTAGAGTTCCAACCAAATCTTCTAATTTCATGTTGGTCAAATCTCTTGCTTCTGTAATGGCAGTTACCATTGGCCTCCATTCTTTTGGTAGACTTCTTAGGATTTTTCTTATCCTTTCATGAACGGAGTATACCTTTCCAAGAGATCTCAAGTGGTTTAATATGATTGTTAACCTTGAGAACATTTCATCAATAGTTTCCTCCTCCTTCATTTCGAATAGTTCGAATTCTCTTACTCCCATATCTATCCTTGCTTCTTTTACATGGCTTGATCCTTCATGATGGATCCTTAGAGTATCCCAGAGCTCCTTAGCATTTTTGCACTCTTCAACTCTATCATATTCTTCCCTGCTTAAAGCACACGTTAGAAATAAATGAGCTTTAGAGTTTAGGAGTACCTTTGCATTTTCATCCGCCGTCCATTGTGCTTGAGGTTTCTCATCGGAGGTTGCATCTGCGTTGTTGGTTCTAATGACATGATCTCCATTTTCCACCACAGACCACATGTTGTTGTCTTGTGATATGAGAAATAGCCTCATCTTACCTTTCCAGTGATAGTAATCAGTACCATCAAAGTAGGGAGGTCGGCTGGATGATCCTCCTTCAGGAATATACTTAGCTTTTGACATTTTTCTTTTTGGATCTTTTTCTCTTACACTGTTAGGTTTATTTTTTTAGAGAACCTTGCTCTGATGCCAATTGATGTAGCTAAATATCACTAGAAGGGGGGGGGGGTTGAATAGGGATTTTGCTGTTTAAAAATAATTTCTGTGTATTTGAAAAACTATCCTCTCACTGAGGATGGCTAGCTCGAGGATGAGATTTTTCAGCTTGTTAGATTTAAGTTGAGCAAAAGAGTAGAAGTAGAGTAAGAGAGACACACACACAATTTTTATACTGGTTCACCCAAAGATGGCTACGTCCAGTCCTCACACCCTTGTGAGATTTCACTAACTTTCAAAGGGATCAATCCTCAACTCGAGGATGATTACAACTCGTGTATTCTTTAGCTTCACCAAGCTTACAATCAATTTCTGAATATTTCCAAGTGTAACTCACTAGGAAATTACAAAGTGATATGAGAGTGATTGATACTTAATACTTTCTCAAAGGATATACAAAGATATAGTGTAAGATCAAAGAAAGTAAGAAGTGAGGGTGTTTTGCTCTTGATTAGCTTTAAGATGCTTGATCTTTTTATGCAAGTGTGTTGTGTGTTGAAGAAGATCAGCTTGCTGCAATTTATAGAGTTCTTGTCATGTTCATTTCATAAGCCAAGCCTTTTATGACCGTTGAGAAATCCATTTGAGAAATGCCAAAGTTTTTCTTCATAATTACGAAAATGCCATTCAGCTCATTTGAAATATGTCTTCCATGCTTTAGTACGAGGTAGCTGGTTTCTTGGCATTTGGGAACATGAGTTGTCCTATTCGCTTTCCTTGTTTTAAGGCTTGAATGTTGTGTGATGTCTTTTTCCTTCTCTTTCTTCCATGCCTTGAAACACTTCACATGTTTGCTTTTTATCTCTCCTCCATTTAATGCCTTGTTGCAACATGTGATTTCTCTTTCATCCCTTTCTTCAAGACCTTGTGAAGGCTTCACGTGAAGTCTTCTTGCCTTGCCTTAAGACATGTGACTCATTTATTTAGGACAAGTTTTGTTGATGCCTTTTTGAAGATTTAATATTATAATCCTTTTCAAATCACATAAAGGTATTATGTAGCCTTTTGCCTAAGAAGCCTAAGACATGATGAGTTGCCTTCATAAAGTGTTGGGATGCATTTCAAAATGTTTACTCTAGACATATGCTACTATCATCATTCAACGTGCCTTTCTTTTGTATTCTTGTAACTTTTCTTCCAGGGTCTTTCTTTTAAAATAATAATATTTTGCCTTTATTGAATGAATCAACAATTCATTCTTTAATACCATTTTTCCCTTGTTGAATAAATCATTTTTTAGTACTATTCTGCCCTTGATGAATGAATTCAAATAATTCATCTTTTAATATTGTTCAGCCCCTTGTTGAATGAATTCAAACCAGCGAGGATGCAGATCTGCAGCTCGAGAGGCCATCCTCAGCATTTTCAATACTTAGCATTTAACATAGAATTTTCTTCTTTTTCCTTAATGAATAATAACCTGTTTTCTTATGTGAATACACTCAAAAGCACATATTAGTCTTTAAAACACAATCATAATCTTTTCATTAATTTTGTTATCATTAAAACCAATTTGGAGAGATTTTGTCTCAACACTGAGTGGTGGAAGACTTATAGAGCACAAACTCCACTTTTGCAAGTATTTTCCATTAAAGTGTTAAGTTTGACATGCAGTTCTTTAGGATGTGAGCGTAATTGGAGTACTTTGAACATGTAAGTTAATACTTAACGTGTTGAGTTCGATATGCAATTCTTTAGGATGTGAATGTAATTGAAGTACTTTTGAGCCTTTAAGTTAATACTTGTTATTAAGTTATAGAGTATTCTACTATGTAGGTTCATATTAATTTAGTAAAATAACATTTAAAATTATAATACATAGATTCATTCCAAGAAGAGAACTAGACTTGAGCATAATAGGTTGGAAGACTTGGTTTTCGTTAAGTATAACCAGGCTATGAAAGAGTGTTGTGAAGTGATTGATCCAATCGTCTTGAATGATGATGATGATGATTATATCCATGAATTTGAAGTGAAAGACTTGGGGGAAGATGGTGAACTTGATGAATAATTAGTTTATGCCAATGATAATCTAACTTGGACTGATGTTGCCAGTGAAAGTGGGGCTAATGAACCGATGGTCTACACTAGGAGGGCGTCAAAAGAAAGGCAACTGCAAGTGCATCTAGGGCAATAACACAAGAAGCAATATCAAAAAAAGTGGTGGTAGAAGATGTTGAACCTATTTATGTTGAATATGATGGGAAGGAGGAGCAGAACTAATAATATATTGAAGTTGATGGGGAAGAGGCGAAGGAAGAAGAGGAAGAAGACTATGTTGAAGATGATGATGATCTTTGATTCCTATAACATGCATTTTAGTTTTAATATTTTGTTATTTTGTTACTCTACTATGTTGAAGAAGATGATGATATTTTGTATCTTAATGTATGTTTTGATTAAGACTTGAGTTTTTTTATTACTATTCATGAATGTTTATGAGTTTGAGATATTGTTTAATTATGCATGTTTATATAGTATTATTCATGTAATGTGTCCAAAAAATAAATGTAATTCGGATATCCCGCAACTCGCTATCCCAATTTTTGAGGTTGGTTGCGACACACTGCTATATGATATTAACTACCTAGGGTTAGATCATAAATATCATTATGAATGATCTGAAATGGTTTGATTGCTCTTTGAGGTGGACTTATTAGGAAAAATTTTCTCAATGAGATATGATTTTTGTACAATCAAATTTAGACAATTTTATCAAAATATATTTTAATGGTTAACGCAAATTAAATAGACAGCTAATTATATTCAATAAATAGTTATGATTACCTTATAAGTTAAATCGAAATTCATTACCTTGTAATGTTATTTTTTATTAACTTTGAATTTGGACATGAGAACGGTTTTCTATGCAGAGTTAATTTTCAAATATAATTATGCAAAGATTAAAAAAAATGTATAAGCATTTTTAAAAAGAAAATGTTATTTGGACAAATTTTGACATCAAATACAAATAACCTATGGAAACTCACCGTATTTATATGGGTGGCGAGTACATTTTTTTCAAATATTTTTTAATAATTGACAGATATTTTTGTGACATATATACAAATTTGTCATTAATTTAAAATACTTTATTACTTAGTTACGTAACATATATATTATTAGTCATTAAAATGTAAGATATCAACAAGTGTATTATGAGTTCAATTCAT
>JBBPBT010000959.1:557818-574928 GCA_037974875.1 Cicer bijugum | reverse complement strand
TAATTTTACTAAATTGTAGATACCTCTTCAAATAAATATTGACATATTAGTTAAACTAGAAATTATATTATCTATTTGACTTAAAATAAAACTTTCACTAAAGCTTGAAGAAGAGAAGAAGAAAAAAAAATTAAATGCAACTCAACTCTTATCATTATTTAAGTGATCAATAACTTCTTGATGATCAAGGTTGACAAATAGTTTTGTCAGTTATAAATCCATGAATTAAAAGGGAGTAAGATTATATCAAGGTTTAATTGCAATGTTACTCTCTCTATTTTTATCAATTCACGAAATTGATCTCTCAATTTTAAAATTCAAGAGTTTTGGCCTCTCTCATATTTTTGAACTAATATGAGATACAATTTTATCATATAGAATCATCTAGATGCATTAACTATTCATATGTCATTAATTAAGTTACAAATATGAAAAATTTCTGAAGTTGAAAGTTATGTTTTTATAGTATTTTATTCTGATTTTATGTGTATTTATTTTATATCATTGTATTATATGACACGTTATTCAAAATATTTTACGTCGCTATTTTTTAGTTAAAAAATCATAAGGAAAAACTAATTATCTACTTTTAAAATAGGTGGACCAATTTTGTGAATCAAATAAAATAGAAAGACTAAAAATGCAATTAAGATTTATATTAAGATAGAGAACGCATCCATGCTCTAAAAAATTCGCATTGAAAATATATCGAATTAATTATAAAAAATTGTGTGAAATGAATGAATACATTATACTCTATTTATATAGCTTATGAATGATTAACTATTCACTACTTGCTAACAACATTTAACTAACTCATAAATGAGTTACAAATCAATTTGCTACTATCTAACTAACTTTGATGTGTTGTATGGTCCATTCAATCCGAGTTAATTAAGAGGGAAGTCTTTTACTTATCTATCAAGAGTTAAGAGGTAGGGTATATAATATTTTCTTAATGGCTGGTGGGAAAGTTAGAGAGTATAATTTGTTTTAAAAGAATAGGAGGGAAGCCATTCAATCTGCACAAAAACAAAAACACCATGACAATTTTAATTTGATATGCTAAAAGTACTTCTTCTTTGCTTTTGAATCATTTAAGTCAAAAATACATCTAGTACTGGTCCTTTAAATTATGTGAAAATATCATATTTGTCACTGTTTTTTTTTTCTTCTAAAATTAGTTCTTTAAATTTGTAAAAGTTATAGTGTTCAACTATTTTTTAGTACTATTTTTATTTCATTATGTTTTATTTAGAGATGTTTAGAATTTTATTATTAAATTTATTATTAATCATATTATCAACAACATAATAATTTTTTACGTCATTTCATGATATAAATAATGCGAGTTTGATATTTAATTTTAAAAATTCTAAAATATTTATCACTCGTATTTTCTCTTCTTTTATTATTTTTTAAAAAAATTGATTAAAGTTTTATGTTTTTAGGATTATAACAATCAAAACCTCTTAAGAATTATATAAATTTAGTAAAAAAAATATTAATTTTGTTAATTTGAAATTAAAATCAATGACATAAACATGTACAAACATAAATTAAGGAAGAACTTAACATAAATAAAAAATTAACTTATTAAAAAAAACTAATATGTTCAACAGTGAGTACAACTAAAAAACTAAAATTAACTTTTAAAACATACGTTAAGCATGTGTAAGATACAACATTTAGTTGATGCTACAACTACCCTTGCAGAATAATCATTGTTTTCAGTTCAACAGTGAGTACAATTTATCTATTTATGCCTTTTCTATTTATTATATCATCAAATAGAGATCGTGTTTTTTTACAGAAGAATCATGTTGTCGTATTAATCTTCCACTTATTAAATTGGTGGATTGTTTAAGTTTTTCTATAACATTGTTACATCAGTGGTAAAAATATTTATATCTTTTGAAGAAGAGAAAAGTGATTACATAAATCAAAACTAGGATGATAATTTAGAAGCAAACATTGTTTTAGAAAAATGAAGAATCTAAGTTTAGTATCATATTTAGTTCTAAAGAATAAGTTATCAAATATTCCTAAACCTATGTCGGATCCTATAACAAGAACACAATGTAAGGCTAGAGTGTGTCTTTAAATAAAACAATTAATGTTTCAAGAATTTTGGTTCATTTAATAAAGGTACTTTGATGTATTTGTTTCTATACACCCATAAAATAACGGCTTCTAAAATTGATGAGATTGTGAAGAAGAAGCACATGTTCAAGGCGGCGATATAATGCCTTGATGAGTCTGGTGGTGATTATGTAAATATATAAAACTATTTATATTTTTTATGAAAACAAAGACCAAGTAAAATGATTAAGTTGCAAGTTCAAATATGCTAAGAGAAGTCAACATCAAGTCAACCATTGTAAATGAACTAGCAGTCTTATATTTTAAGGTACATGATGTAATATAATATTTTTGTGTTTCAAATGCACATGAAAACCTTGATTACATCATCTCAACTCTAGCAAATGCATGAAAATAATTTTCAAAGTGTCAAATTGCATAAACAATGTTTGAAAATCAAGTTTTTGACAAAAGTCAAGGTCGTATTCGACTACATATATGTGTAGCCGAATACAGATGAAGTTAGTAGCAAAAATTGCACATCTGTATTCGACTACAATTTGTTGTAGCCGAATACAAACCCAAGCCAGTAGCAAAAACTACACATCTGTATTTGACTAAGGATGTTGTAACCAAATACAAATACCTAGTCAATAGTTAAAACTCCACTTTTCTATTCGACTATAATATGTTGTAGCCGAATACAAAATCAAGTCAGTGGCAAAATTCAGTCATTTGTATTCGACTACAAGGATTTGTATTCGAATCCAAGCTTGAAATTTTGAAATAAATTTGAACATTACAGAAGTGTATTCGGCTACACTTAGGTTGTAGCCGAATACAACTTGAAGCAATGCACTTTTTCTGTTCTAATTCAATTTGAATCTTGTGTATGTTTATCAATCTTTTGAGAACGATTGCCACTGATCTGAAGGGATGCTTAAGGAGTATAAATACTTCCTAATTTTAGATTTAACTTAACAATCTTTACATCAATCTTAGAACAACTTTGAACAAACTTTCTAAAATATTTTGAATTATTCAAAGTCGTACTTTCATATTTCAAGTATATATTTTACATTGTCATATCATTGAGAAGTATTCTCTATTGTACTTGAAATTATATTAGACTGTTATCATTGTACTCAATTGATATACACTCTTGATTTCAGTCGAAGTCATTGTTCTAAAACCATTCAAGTTATTATGTAAATTGAGGAAAGTGGTGTACTTTCTTCAAGTGTTGTAAACTAGGATATTGGTGTTCTATCTTAGGTTGATTGTTAGAAGTTTGTAACATAAGCCTTTAATTTAGACTTGTACTTATTCTAACAAATAGTGGAAAATCTGTTGTGTTGTGCAAGAAGATTGAATGTACACTTGTTTGTAAGGGGAACATGGATAAATTGTTGTGTTCTTTATTTTTCTGTCATTTACATTTAGGAATGACAATAAAATATGCACCTGCGGGCACCCACTCGAACCCGCTTGATTTGGATGCGGGTGCGGGTGCGAATTTTCCTTGATATTAAAATTCGGGGGCAGGGGTGGGGGCGGGTTTAGGGGTGATGATATTCACCCCGAACCCGCATCCGCATCCGCCCCGCAAGTAATATTATTGCAATTTTTAAATTTTAAATACATATATATATATATATATATATATATGACTTAATTATAATTTTGGTCCCTCTATTTTAGTTGAATCGTAAAAATAGCCCCCCCCATTTTGTTTCTCTCCAGTTTTGGTCTCTCAAGCAGAATTTTGGTCCAAAACTTCATGAAATTTCATTATTTTTACATTTATTTAAATAACAACATGTCTCAAAATCTCATTTGAAACAATTGTACCTGAAATATATGATCATAAATGGTGTAATAAGACTTTAAAAAATGAAATTTTATCAAATTTTGGACCAAAATTCTGTTTGAGGGACCAAAACTGAGGAGAAACAAAATGGAGGGACTACTTTCACGATTCAGCTAAAATAGGGGACCAAAACTGCAATTAAGCCTATATATATATATATATATATTTAATATATTAATATTTTCTTAAATATTAAAAATTATAATTTATCTTTATAAAAAAATATATTTTAATTTTATTATTATTTAATAATTATTATTTTATTATAATAAATATGATTTTTCAATTTATAATTTTATTTATATGAGTGGATGCGGGTGCGGGCGGGGAAACCCGAAACCCGTAGCGGGCGGGGATGGGTGTCTAAATTTTATACCCGCTATGAAACGGGGGCGGGGGCGGGTTTTCCCCGATTAGTCGAGTGTGGGTGTGGAGGAAGCGAAATCCGCCCCCGCGCCCGCCCCATTAATATGCCTATTTACATTTGTCCATACACTAATCCTAATCAGAAAAATAATCCACTAACTCTTTAAAAACTAAAAAAAAAAAATTAAACACCTAATTCATACCCACCCTCTTAGGTGCGCCTCTGTACTAAAAATTGGCATCAGAGTAGGTTCTAGTAATTTGCTCCTCGATCATTATTCATGGCTTCTGCACAACCAATTTTTAGAGATGATGGTAGTAGCAGTAAACCACCTTGCTTTACTGGAGAACACTATGACTTTGGGAAGATATTCATGCAGGCATATCTTGAGGCATAAGGAGATGATATTTGAGATGCAGTAGAAAATGGCGCCTATGTCCCAAAAACAGTCATCGATAATAAAGAGGAAATAAAGATAAAAGTCTCATGGACATATGATGACAAAAGGAAAGTGTTGTTTGACAAAAAGGTCAAAAACATGTTACAATCGACACCTAGAATGAATGAATTCTTCCGCGTGTCTCTTAGGTGTGCCCTGTACTAACAGATTACTCTTAAAATTTAGTTCAAGTCCTATCCAATTCCACACAATCGGAAGATAGTACTACCCACCGTTTATAAACACAATGCTACCTTTACATATTAGACTAAAATATATATTTTGACAATATTGATAGCAAACAACCACAAATTCTACCCATAAAAAAATTATACTCATTATAGAACTCAATATTACAACTTCAATCATCATTCACACAAATATGTTTTTTTCGAGTATCGACACTTATAAAAAAAATAATAATCATACTTATACTATAAAATACATCACAAATAAGTACCTCCCCAGAAACATGTTTTGCTTGTGATTTTTTTCAAATGATTTTAGTTTTAATTGCAACACAAGTAAAAGTATTAACTCACCATACAAAACAAGTAAAAGTATTAACTCACTTTGCAAAACAAGCAAAAGTATTAACATATGTTATGTCTAAATAATATGAGTGAATGTTATCATTTGTAACGGTGTGTCATGCTATTAGATAGTTGGCTCAAATTCAATTAACGTTTCAAAACGAATTCCCCGTATTAAGGGTTTGTTGTACAAGTTAATTTCCTATACTATTAATTTACCTCCCCATAAATATGTTTTACTTGTGATGTTTTGCTAACGATTTTAGTTTTAATTATAAATCAAGCAAAAATATTAACTCACCTCAATATGTTGTGTCTAAATAATGTTAGTGAACATTATCATTTATAAGAGTGTATCATGCTACTGCATAGTTGAATCAAATTCAACTAAGATTTCAAAATAAATTTTCCCGTATTAAGAATCTAGTTGTACAAGTTAATTGATTATTCAAATAATTTATCTTTTTAAAATGTGAGACTTAACATTTACAATTCGAAAATAACAGTAGAAAACACATCTTTCATTAAAGCCACTCTACAAACACTATAACCTAATTAGATGTGGAGATAATAATTACATATGAATTGAAGATATATATCAAACCAAATGTTTAGAAAGGATATCATGATAAAATGCTAAATCAGCATCAATCTAGAATTATATAAACAAATCATAACAATAAAATACATAAAATATAAAAGAATTGAATGGAACAGATATGATAAACAACTAAATATTTGTAACAACACTTTTTGCCTAAAATAACAAAGAACAAAACATACTAATTCAGGTACACAAAATTAGAATTTCATTAATAGAGACTCAGTGGTAGTAATTTTTCACTAAAAAAACCTCTAAAATAGGAAAACATCAACATTTTAAAGTCAATCAAGTAAAAAAAACAAAATTTTCATAAATTGATATAATCATACATAGAAATCAAATAATTAAAAATCCAAGTAATAAAACAAAGTGACAAATACAATGACTTTCCTGCACAAAATCATATGCTCAAAATAGCATCCAAGGAAATGAAAAAAATGTAAATTATTATTTCAAAATTCCTAATTCTTGTATTTAGATTCTATTAATTGCAAAATGAGACTAAGAGGGGTAATAGTGGTGTTGCTTTGGCGTTTCCTCTTGTTATGGCTGAAGATTCAATAGAAAATGGAGTGGAGGAAGTATAAGTTTTGACTCTTCTCTTAAATAAGGTTTAAGCCTTTGTCCATTAACCTCAAATTGAAACTTCAATTTGAGTTTGAATTTGTCAACTCCACAACACCATGTAGAAACACGTTGATTCTTTTGAATGGACTTGACCACCTTGATTTTAGTTTTTTCCAAACAACTTCAATCTTGAGTTAAATAGAAGAACAAGTTGTCCTTCCCAGAATTCCTTGAACTAAATCTTTTTATCATGCCACTTTGTTTTTTCTTTATAGATCTTGGAGTATTTGTATGCCAAATTTCTAAACTCCTCTAACTCATGAAGTTGAAGAATCTATATTCTCCTGCCTTGCCCAGGTCAAAATTCAAATACTTTATAACCCAAAATGTTTGATGCTCCAACTAAAGTGGTATATGACACGTCTTGCCATACACAATTTTATATGGTGACATACCGAGAGGGGTCTTTAAAGTTTTTTGGTAGACCCAAAGTGCATCATCAAGTTTACTGAACAATTCTATCTTAAAGCATTGATCGTCTTCTCTAGAATTTACTTAATATGCCTGTTGGATATTTCAACTTACCTGCAAGTTTGTGGATCATATGGGTTTGCCATCCTGTGGTGTACATTATATTTTTTTTTTTAGAAGGATCTTGATATTCCAATTAAGAAAATGAGTGTCCTTGTCACATATCAAAGCTCTAGGTACCCCAAAATGCGCAAAAATGTTCTTCTATAGAATTACTATCACTTGTTGTGAATCACAGGTTGGGGTAGCAATAGCTTCAACCAAAACTGAATTTGCAAAGTCAAATGGAATTCAATTACCCACCTTATAATTAGCAAAGTCAGCGAACAATGGTGAGTTGGTAATTATGAATATGCGTTCATCAATAAACTGTTCTCAAATCGATCTAGTGTCCTCCTCTTCTTCCACTTTCTCAACTGAGATTGTTGGTCGACTACAATGTTCTCTGAGCATTTCTTATCTCAAATTTCAATGTCGAACTCTTGTAGTAACATAATCCACATGAGTAGTCTTGACTTAGATTCTTACTTAGCAAAAAAGTACCTCAAAGAAGCATGATCAATGTAAACAATAACTTTCAATCCCAATAAATAAGTTCAAAATTTATCAAAAGCATAAACTATAGTCAATAATTCATTTTTATTTGCGGCATAATTAAGTTGTGCAAGATTCAAAACATGACTAGTATAGTAATTTGCACCCAACAACTAATCATTTCTTTGTCCCAATACTGCCCCAATAACAACGTAACTTGCATCACACATGAGTTCAAAAGATAGTTACTAGTTTGGTGCATTGAAAATGGAGGCAATTATCAAATTATTTTTTATGATGCTAAATTCATTCGAACAATCCTAATTGAATTTGAAAAATGTGTGTTTCACAAACAAGTTTGTAAGAGGTTTGGAAACTTTTGAAAAATCTTTTATGAACCTTCCGATAAAATTCAGCATAGCCTAAAAAGTTTATAATGTCTTTTTCGTTGGAAGGAGGGGGAAGTTTTTCAATAACTTCAACTTTGGCCTTGTCAACCTAGATTCCCTTGTGGGAGATTCAATGGCCTAACACAATTCGATCTTTTACCATAAAATGACATTTATTCCAATTTAGGACCAATTCAGATTTTCACACCTTTATAATACAAGAGATAAATTATGCAAACAATTATCAAAAGATGGATCAAAAATAGAAAAGTCATCCATAAAATCTTCTATATGTTTTTCAATCGTATCGGAGAATATCAATATTATGCACCTCTGAAATGTGGCGTGCGCATTACATAACCCAGATAACATCCCCCGATAAGCAAACACCCTTGTAAAGGCAATTTCCTCTTGATCCTTTGGTGTAACAACAAATATGATTCTACTTGGAATAACCACATAGAAAGCAGTAGTAATCATTTTATGTTAACCTCTCAAACATCTAATTAATAAAAAAGAGTGAGAATGATCTTTCCTCATAGTAGTGTTCAATCTCTTATAATCAATATAAACTTTCCATCTTGTAATAGTTCGAGTACCCGTTAACTCATTCTTTTCATTTATGATGATGATAGTGTTAGTACCAAGTTGGTTGAAGAACTATGACCCATAATAATTTAATGCACTAACATTTTGATTAAGTATGCAGTTCCCAAATCAAATAAATTTTGTAGGATATTATGTTGTATCCTTTGATATTTGGACTAAGATAAAGGAAAACCAATAATTCACCTTTATTCAGTATTTAAAGTCTAGCAAACGTGCTTTGAAACACGCTTCTAGTGACTCTTGTAGTACAAGTTATTCTATATTTTGTTTGGCTTCGATGAATAAATCAAGCATATGATCGTTTGCCTCTGATAGTTGCACCCATAAATTGATCGTCTGACTTTAATTCACAATGTATGCTTTAATTAACGTCCAATCTCTAATTAAAGTCAACATTCCAAAAACGACAAACTTATCGTGCATCATTTGATGAACATCTTGAATTTGTTACTTGTATGAAGATCTATGAGACATTCTTTAATCATCCTATCATTTGCTTCATCTGTTGTCATACCAAGATACGTTCAATCAATTACAAGGATTCAGTTTGGAAAGTTTTCTATGGCAAATCAATCTCAAAAAGATTTGATGTGAAACTTCATGATATATATTGATTTCTTGCAATAAGGACAACGACTATAAACCCTAAATATTCCCTATAAAAAGACGTGTATTCCTCACTTGAAATAAAACAACAAGAAACACATTGTTATGTACAGCCGCCTCTGCAATTTTGGCCTTAATCATTTGTTTAACCTAAGTGTTAAGATAGGTTTATGAGATTACAACTTTGTAAAACACTCTTTTGTGTGCGATTTTCTAGAAAACCTAAACTTATTTTCTTGTAACTTAGTCCAATATTGGTTGTTTTCCTCAATGGCTTGACTGTACTAAGTTAGAAGGTTGAGAAGACTTGAATACTGTCAGTTTGACTAGTAAGTGTTTAGTGAAAGTGTAATTCAGTGGTGAACAAGTAGATTAAATCATTCAAGTTAAAGGGACTAGACATAGATAGTGTGTTGGTGGTGAACCAGGATAAATTGTTTGTGTTATTATTTTTTTTGTTTTTTGTTCATCTACTCTATTTTCTTTACTTTAGTTAGTCACGTTAAAAAAATTTGAAAAATGAACACAATTCAAAGCCCCCATTTCTTTTGTTCCTCGTTCTATAGATAGTCCCACCTTTTTTAGAGACAACTTGGACGAGACTAACCCAAGAGCTATCTGAAGTAGGATAGATGGGACCAATTTCTTGGAGCTTTACAACTTTCATCCTAATGACCTATTTCATTTCCAAATTCAATTTGCCTATTGGTTGTACGACCTGTTTGTGATTGTCCTCCATCAAGATATTAGGCATACAAAAATTAGGACTTGTTCTCTTCAAACCCTCAATGCCCCAATCGATGGTACCTTTATGCTAACACACCTTTCACTCTTGGATATTTGTAACCTTTAACAATATCACGGGATAGGCATATAACCCTTTCTAATGGAAAATAGGTATTTGTTGTTCAACACTTTCTTTGACTATTGAATCAAGAATATCTATGTTATTGCACCATTATCTTTATTTTGGATGCTTCATGGTTGTAAGAATATTTAATGTGACAATTTTTCCATTTAAGGTGTCATACTCCATATCAATCATAACTCTAACTGTTACTATGAACGGTTTCCCCAAGATCAAAGGAATATTAATGTCTTCCTCCACGTCTAGTTCCACAAAATACACAAGAAATATGAATTTATCTATTATCACCGACGTATCTTCAGTCACCCTATATGGGTGTTTCATTGGGCATCCATAAACTATAACACCAATTGTGAGACTTTAACTCTCCCAATGCCCAACCTTTTATAGATGGAAAGGGGCATGAGACTCACATTAGCCCAAGATCACACAAGGACTTCCCAAAATTTATATTCCCAATAATGCAAGGAATAGATAAGCTTCCAGGATGTTTGAGCTTAGGTGGAAGCTTCCATGTATAATAGCATATTGCACTATTCACTAAGCATCACTATTTCACAACCAATTTATCTTTTCTTTGGCATGATCAAATTCATGAACTTGCCATAAATAGACATTTTATGTGGTGCTTCTGCAAAATAAATGTTAATTTGAAATTTTTTAAAAAGATCAAGAAACTTATCAAATTGTTTTTCAATTTCCTCCTGCTTTAATCTTTAAGGAAACAAAAGACGAATTTCAGGCTTGGGCAAGGCCTTGTTTTTCGGCACCACAGGTTATTTTTCCTTTTTTAAGAATGATGCCATTATAGAATGATGACATTTTCCTCCTATTGAGTTAGAATTGAAGCACTCCCACCTTTTTTGGCCAGGCCTCAAACCATTATAGAATATTTGCATTTGAGAAGTACCTTCATAAGCATGATTGGGGCATCCTACTTGTAAACTCTTGAACCCCTTGTAAGTGTCCTTCTTTTTGTTTGTAACCATAAATCTCTTGCTTTTTTCAAACGAACATAATTGGAGAGAGGTATTGTTCCAAGAGCTTATCTTCAAGGTCATTATGTGTGGTTATACTACCATAGGGTAAAGAATTTGTTCCATGACTTATTTTAAACTTGCTAACACTAACTGGTTAGTAATTGATATCTAATTAAATTCAATTTCTAGCCAAATTCCCATACTCGTCGAGGGTATGTTTAGGTCATGGTGGTTCTGCCATCTCCTCACAGGTGAAGAATGTCAAGTCCACTTCCATTTCAAAATATGACTCATAAATCAGTTTAAAGGTGATCAAGCAATAAAAGAATTAAGCATAGAGATGAGAAAAGTCAATCAATAAACTCATTCTAGTAATAAAAAATTGAATCACATATTCAAGGGTTTCATCAAGTTCTAATCATCCCTAATAAAGAGGGTTTAGTTAATCATAACAAAGAAACAAAAAATAGAGATTAAAGGATAATTACATGAATAATTCATGAATGATCCTTCATAAAACACCTTTATTGGTGTTAGAACCAACCTCTTATGAGCTTCTCTGCTAGGACACAAGTTTCTACACTTTAAAAGTCAAAGATTCCTAAAAAGTGAGAAATTACACGTTTATGCATTCTACAGTGCTTCGTGCCCTCCAACGTAAGTCATAGGCGCTCCAACGTTCCTGTGCAGATACATATTGTTAAAATACGACATAAATGTGCTCCTAGTGTAGGCATTTGTGCTCCAACGCACAATATTTGTTGTCCGAGTTTACTACATTTTTGCCTCTTTTGAGTTCGAATTTGGTTATGACATTTTCATGAAAGTTGTATTGTGGATCTTATATTTTATTTGTGTTTTGTTTGACTTCATTTGGACATCTATGACTATAGATATGATTGAAATACTTCACATAGGTTATTTTGATTTCATATCAAAATTCAGCTATGCACTAAAATAACGAAACATTATAAATACGAAAAAAAATACCTATTTAACCAATGAAATAGAAGCATAAACACTTCATTAAATTTAAGAAATAAGTTAACAAACTATATCAAATAATTCCTAAAATTAACTAAGATGAAATAAGATAATTAAAGTCTTAAAACAAGGAAAAATAAGCATATAACGAAGAATTATCAATTTTCTATTCAATCTTTCTTTTGATGTATTCAAGGTTTTTATAGTCTAATTTAAGCATTGCCTTTTCTTTTGATATAAAAGTCATTTATGAAAATGTTTTTCTTTGTATAATTTTCTTCATGGATAATGAAGATCACCACTTTCTTTAGTTTTTCAAATATTTCTATTTAAATACTAAAAAATATATTCGTTGGAAATAAAATCGTAGGATATAATAGTTGTTTTGTAATAGTACATTGAGCTATTGAAGGACATGTATTATTTATACTACTATTATAAGTTGTTATTGTACTATTCAAAGGATTAACAACATTCTTATTTTATGTTATTGAGCCACGTCACATGTATTATTGATTAGAGGAACAAAATTCTTTCATAGGGGAATTTTGTCTTCCAGAGAATAATAATTCTTTGTTGACTTGTTGTCTCAGAGGCACTGACTTCTTTATATGGTAGCTTTATCAGAGAAACTACTTTTTCATACAGACGTTTGAGAATTATTAACTTCTTCAGAGGATTTGACTTTAATAAGATCATTGACTTTTTCAAAGACTTCTTTTGTTAGAAGATTCTATGACTTAAATATTGCATATCTTTCTTCTTACAGTCTTGAATCAGAGGAAGAACAAGAGTTTTGACTTATGGTTGACTTTTGTTAAAGACATATGATCATAGTTAGCACTCTTTTGCTTTGTGGTCAAAGAAACATTTGTTGATTATTTTTCATTTTCCTATATGCTTTGACTCAAAGTATATGTTGTTAGGTGCTCGTTGTAAGACTCTTGTCAATAATACTTTCTTATATTATGATTTACTCTATTAGCAAACACAATTAATTGTTTATTAGATAATAATATTTTTTGTGTTAATATCACTCAAACTACTATTTTTAATTTATTTATAATTTATGCTATCTTAAAATAGATAATCACTAATGTAAATTTTAACTTTTAATTTAATTTGTAGTCTAGCAACCATAATTAGGAGATAATTAATTTTTGTTATCATCGATAAGAGGATTGTAGTTAAACCAATTTTACACTTATAAATAAAATATTCACGACGTTCAATATCCTCCATCATATTACACCCAACTCTATTCTGACTTGTCATAGCCTTTCTCTAAGTTGATTTTAATCACCATTCAACCTTTCTTACCCTTCTTATTTCTCATCAAATAAAGAACCTCATGTGCAACAACAATGTTATCTCTGCTATGTCGATTAGGCAAAAAAAACTACTCTGACAAGGGCCTACCAGATTCTCATTCACGATACGTAATTTTTGGAGTAAAATCTTAGTAGTGTATTTATAAAAAACATTACAAAGACTATATAAGATTGAATTTGCTTCATAGATATGGCATGCTACACCTTAAGAATCAAAGTATTAAAGGTTTCATTTAGATTAGCCACTTTTGTAGGATAAATAAATGCTTCCATAATCAAATTCATCAAGGAATAACCATAGCACCATAATCAAATTCGTCAAGGAATAACCATAATCAAATTCAAATTCAAACACACCCGTACTACAAACAATATAATTGGTTATCTCTTCTTTAGACACCATAGCACCAAACATCAACAAATTTTTCTATCTTACATAAAACCGTCGCCTCAATTTCTTTGGAAAAAAAGGGTCTGATATAATAATACTGTTTACATTTATATTTATATAATAATATCTATTTTTATATCTCTATTTATATTTAAGAATCCTTAAATCTAAACAAAAACACACATGTTGCTCTCTCCAAAAATCTAATATAATGTATTTAATAAAGGGTTAAATGTATTTTTAGTTTCCATTAAGTATTAAATTTTAGTTCATATAAAATAAAAAATATATTTTTTAGTCACTATAAAATCATCTATATATTACTTTTAATCTCTTTTGAAATCATCTATATATTATTTATAGTCTCTTTTGAAACGAAAGATGTTTAATCATTTTTTAATTTTAAATAAAGTAAATATAAATTTTTTAAATGTAAAAATATCAAGATAAATGCAATAACAATATGGATTTAGAAATTAAATTCTAAACTTGACTTTTTTGGGTTACAAATTTTATAATATTATATATATAGATGAAAAAATTCATTAGAAAATAAATGTTGACTTAACAAAGAGTAAAACTTCATGATAATTTTGTAACGACTAAACATTATATTTTGAGTAACAATATATTTGACCCTTTAATATATATGAACATATATATACAACTCCTATTTTTTATATTAGCTAGATTTCCACACAACATTATATACAACTCCTATTTTTTATATTAGTTAGATTTCCACACAACATTATTGAGTTTCTGCTTTAACTTATTACTCTTTGCACTAGTAAATCATTACTAATTTGCAAAATTATGTTCTCTCTTCATTTTATTTAACGGATGTTCTTGGAAGAGCGAACAGGGGCTCGAATTCTCTTATGTTTTTTTTTTTTTATATATATAAGATCATATATTACCAATTTTTGTATATATAATAATGATAGATTATCTAAAAATAATAGTGATAAATTATTAAAATATCGTCAAACATTCTCATTTCGGCTCGCCTCTTCACCTATGTAGTTCTCTCCTCTCAGCTTATCATGTTCTCTCTTAGAATTTATACTAGTAAAATATAATAAAATCAATACAACAAGTTCTATATATAAATAAACTACCTAATATCGAAGGATAGAACAGACAAACTCTAACATCTTATTTAACAACTCAACTACTACCTGTTAGCAAACTTTTACATGTTAACCATTGATATATGATATAGTGTGATACTATTTTTTGTTGGATCATTTATTGGGGTATGTTGCAAATTATGAACAAGAAGATGATGAACTCGATGATGATGAAGGTTGCACAAATAAATTCCAAAGCGTGTGTATCACACTAAGCTTTAGGTTCGATTCGCCCCACCGATCTATATATATATATTGGATGCAAATGGGTTAATCGATGAATCCCCTTCAAGATACTTTGGAATCCTTGAAGTGAATTGCACATTCACATCAAGCATATCGATCAATGGTGTTTTACAAAATAAAGTTTATTCGTTTACTCTCGTGCACTAGAGAAAAGAAGAAATGCCTCATAAATATTTTTGACTTATGTAACATGAATTTGTATTGTTTTGTCTTGTGTTCTTTCTGCCTCTAAAATATCTCTATTTATAGAGATACTCATACCAATTGGTGAAAGAAAACAACTCTTCAACTCATACCAATTGGTGAAAGAAAATAACTCTTGTGAAAGATTGCAACTTTTGATAACTTAATAGATGCATTGGTTTGAATTAAACTCAATCATTACAACCACTTGACCAAGTGATACATTCAATTATTTAATTTTGCTACATTAATATAGCTATTAGAAAAATCCAAATATATTTTGGAAATTTCCCTTGCAATCTACCACCATTTTCAAAATATATCTAAGTCCGTTATTCTGGAAATCTCATGGTTTCAGATAAAGGCATCTTACGATTTGAACCATTACTTAGTAAATTATGTTTTCACTCATTCTCAAATAGATTGGTAGACAAGCTTTGAACCAACCATTCATTAGAACAAGTGTGCATAACTTACACATGAAATCTCGGCACCATTGATCGAATTATAAAAATGACACATTTGATAAGGCCTTGTGTCTCATATCCTTTTCGTGAGAATTTAAGAGTCAAGCTCTTTAACTCTATGAAGCGGCCCCACTTCATTCTCATATAGGTGGACTATATTTGGAATGCACCCATAATTATACATTCCAGCAAATACATGTTATATGTCCATTAAGAGGATACCTCATCCTACCACTTTTATTTTATGGTCCAAGTACTTTTATCCTTTGGGATGTACCTATTGTCAAGTACTTCAATCACTATAATAGTGTACTTTCATCATTGAACTCAAGACTTGATGCTACTCAAGTGTGAGTTGAAGTTTCCACCATTGGTGATTATCTAGATATGAGCTTGAATCACATCTCTAATGATGTTTTCAACATCATGTCCTTTGTCAGACCTTTCGTCAAAGGATCTGCAAGATATTTTTCAATTCTTATAAACACTATGGATATCACTCCATTAAATCATTTACATAGCTATGCATTAAATCAATATGTATTGATTTTCTATTGTATTCTTGGTTATATGCTTTTGATAGTGTGTATTGACTATCACAATGTATGGATACTTGTGTCATTGACTTTGGCCAAATTGGTATCTCATACAACAAATTCTTAACCATTCAGCTTCTTTACTACCTACAACTAGAACAATAAACTTTGCAGCCATGGTGGTGTCAATAATGCAAGTTTGTTTCTTTGAACCCCAAAAAAACTGCACATCCACCAAGGTTTAAGGTCCATCCACTTGTGGAAGCTTGATCCTCAACATGATTTATTCAACTAACATTTGTATATCCTTCAAAGTATAAATGATATCCACTATAGATTAAACTATAGTTAATTTCTCCCTTCAAATATTTTAATACTTTATTAGTAGCATATCAACGTTCTTTACATGGATTGTTTGTATACTGACTTAATCTTCCAACAACATATGTTATATCTGGCCTGGTACAAGTCATGATTTACATCAAGCATCCGATTACCTTTTATATTCTTGATAGTGTTGATCAATTATCACAAAACCATGACTTTTTTTTTATTTAATCTCTTCATATTGTATCACATACAATTTATAAACATTTGAATTATCACAAACATAAAATTTTATGTCATTCTACCTTTTACCATATTTAATATGCATCTCAATTTAAACTTCTAATTCTCTTTTCAATATATCTATATTCAAGATATAAAACATTGAATGCATTAAATATATACTACCATAAGTTAACAAAACATGATCATAAAATTTTATCATAATCAAATATCATAAGGTGGATCCAAACATGTAAGTCATCTACTTCTTAACAAATAAGAATTCATTTCATTTCAATTAAATACACTAT
>JBBPBT010000959.1:540233-557543 GCA_037974875.1 Cicer bijugum | reverse complement strand
AATAATTTTAAAATATATATTCAAATCATTTTTAATATCAAAATAAGTAAGAAATTGACATATACTTTTATACCATCATGCACATATAATATGATTTAATCAATTTTTGATTTAATAACTTCTCACATGAAACATCACTATCAATGAGACATACACTTGATATTTATGACAATTATTTACACTAATTAATGTATTAAACATGTATCTTAAACCATACATATTTATATTTGTCAAGATTTAAGAGACTAAAATTATAAATAAATTTTATTCTACCGGTCAATCATAAATCTTTGCTCTTAGTCTAAAAACATCAACCATAGATAAACAAAATTACATCAAAACATATTATCTCTAATTGCATATTATTAATTTTCCACATCATATCTCCATATTATTATATTATGCATCCGAAAAAGAAAATTCATTATATATGCATTTCAAACATGAATGTAATATATAAATGTATTAATATTAAATAACTTTCGGTGTTCAACCATGAATTTTCATATGATTATTTCTAAGACTTTAATTAATCTTTAAAATCCAAACAAACAAATTTAATGCATAAACTATATTAAATTCACATACTTAAATATATTCTAAATCATGCATATCAATCTAACCACATGTTAAATTTAACATAAACAAATATAATTACTTTGAAGAACCGCATATGAATTTAGAACTTCAAACATATCATATATATTTATATAAATTAAATGTGTACCCTTCACCATGATGAAGAAAGTCCATCTCCTATAAAAGTTATAGTCATAATAATCGAAAATCGAACCTAAAGATTGTTGGATCATTTATTGGGGTATGTTGCAAATTATGAACAAGAAGATGATGAACTCGATGATGACGAAGGTTGCACAAATAAATTCCAAAGCGTGTATATCACACTAAGCTTTAGGTTCGATTCGCCCCACCAATCTATATATATTGGATGCAAATGGGTTAACCGGCGAATCCCCTTCAGGATACTTTGGAATCCTTGAAGTGAACTGCACATTCACATCAAGCATATCGATCAATGGTGTTTTACAGAATAAAGTTTCTTCGTTTACTCCCGTGCACTAGAGAAAAGAAGAAATGACTCAAAAATATTTTTGACTTATGTAACATGAATTTGTATTGTTTTGTCTTGTGTTCTTTCTGTCTCTAAAATATCTCTATTTATAGAGATACTCATACCAATTGGTGAAAGAAAACAACTCTTCAACTCATACCAATTGGTGAAAGAAAATAACTCTTGTGAAAGATTGCAACTTTTGATAACTTAATAGATGCATTGGTTTGAATTAAACTCAATCATTGCAACCACTTGACCAAGTGATACATTCAATTATTTAATTTTGCTACATTAATATAGCTATTAGAAAAATCCAAATATATTTTGGAAATTTCCCTAGCATTTTTTAAGTGTGAATTGTTTTAATTAATATATACATTTTTTAAGGAGTGACACAATGTTTAAACATAAAAAAATTTATTCATTTTTTCAAGAAGAAAGTTTTCGACAAAGATGAAAATCGTAAAATGAATATATTTTATTTGATTGAATTGTGTAAAGTTCTAAAATCTTTTTCGAATTGTGAAAATTGTGTGACATATAAAAATTATCAAACTTGTGAGAATTGAAATTCTAACTCTTTCAATTTGTCTACTATGTATGAATTGTGTGAAACTCTAAAAAAACTATATAACTTTTAAGAATTTTAATTATAATATTTTAGTTCATATTTGTCACTCCCTAACTCCTTTCGGATATTTTGTGCAAGATCCGCCACTCTCTCAACTCATACTTTGGGTGCATTTGGCCCGAATTTTGTTTGACGTTAAAGCTACTTCAAGAATGAAACTAAAAGAATAGCTTTAAAAATTATTTGACAATTTTAGAATTTATTTGGCTTAATTTTTTTAAAATAGAAGTTTTATTCTTATTTAAAATATAACCAAATATTTACAAATAAATTTAAAATAAAGAATAAACTAAGTGTCATGCAAATAGAGGTCGGGAATGTGTTTATATATATATATATATATATATATATATATATATATATATATATATATGAAAAAAGAATGTGAATATTTATATTAATAAAATATCATGTGAATAAATGTGTATTATTAACAAGAATCAAATATAAAATTTGAGATGATAGCGTAAATATTATCTTCAGGCGGCCCCGTAAGTTGTATATCTAACTAAATCTAACAATCTTACAAGTAAGAAGTGTGTAACAATATTTTTCTCTTGAAAATAACAAATTAATACAACAACAAAATACAACAAAAAGATACAGTTTAACTAATGAAAGAAAGTTACACTATAAATCTTAATTACATTGGCTAAACAAGAAAATTGATATAGAAAGTGGTAGTAGCCGAGGCACATAACTCTCATCGAAGTATTTTGAAAATTTTGGGCAAATTGGAAAATCGTCTAGTGTCTTCACGACACTCATTCTTTTAAGTCACATCACACCATTTATGATTATAAATTTTAAGTACAATTGTTGCACTACAAGATCTTGAGGCATGATGTCGCTTAAATAAGCATAAAAACGGACATTTCATCAAGTTTTAGATTAAGATTTTGTTTGAGAGACCAAAACTAAAGATAAATAAAATGGAGTGACTGTTTTCGTAATTCAACTAAAATAGGGGGACAAAAACTGCAATTAAGCCTAAAATCAATAATTCCAATATTGGATCTTCAAATGTCAAATTTGGCTAAGCTTAACCACATAGAAGCACTAAGAGAAATGTCTAACTATTATAGGTAGAAGATCAAAGAAAATTATAATTATTTTACTAATATAAGTAGAAGCTCAAAGAATTAAAAATGCTTAACAAAAAATCATTGTGGCTAATCAAGAAAGAAAGTTTAAATAAATATAGAACCAAAGACTTAGAATAAATGAGAAACTTCAATCAATCATGAGCCTTGCGGATAAAAAAAGAACAACCAACAAACTCTACTTAAAACCATAATTGCAACAAAGTATTCATTTTTTTTATCCAAATGAGATTCAACAAACAATAATAACCAATTGTTGAAATCCAAATTTGTGTCCATAATTATCATCGAATGCCTTGAGAAATATATCAATTTTCCAGTTTTCGGATTTGCTCATGATGATCCACCAAAGTTCCTCTTATTTTGCAATCTTGAACTCTGAGAGCCATTATGCTATTGATATTTACTGTGACCATCAAACTTCAGAATATCTCCTTAATTACTATTTCTTGTTCAACGATTGCGATTGAAATTGCTTAATTACAACTTCTTTCACGTTAACAAAAGAAAGAAAAAAAGGCTAGTATGTTTTGAAAGAAGATGATGGATATAATCTACAAAATTTGATAGAGAAAATGTTTTTAAATGAAAAAGAAGAAAACTATTGAAAGTAAAGAAAAAATAGAATAAAATAATTATCCTTTTAAGGAAGATTTCATGGCTCAAATATCCACGTTGGTGATTATGACTTAATCTAAGAAAGAGATAAATAATTAAAAAGAAATATAAAATTTAAAATCATAAAATAAAAAATTATGATACATAATATAACTTTATATAATGTTTCTAAAATAACTTACATAAATATCTTCTATATAATCATAACTATTTTCTAATTATCTTAAATTATATTAACCAAATCTTATAATATCTAATTAATATAAAATATTTTTATAATGAGATTGGATGAAACAAACCTTTGATAATAATATGATTGAATAAATTGGTTCTTTGACAAGATGAATTTATAAATTTTTTAAAACCAGTCAATCTGAAAGAAATTTCTATTTTGTAAAGTTATTGGCATAGACAATTAACTTTTTTATTTTTTTTTTATCTTTGCATATCTGGTCTTAACCAAAAAATAATAGAGAGAAAGAAAATAAAAAATCACCAACCACTCAAGATCAAAGAGGGTCATAGTAGAAAAAATCTGCGCATGATTTCTAATGTTCATCTTAACTCCTTTTATACAACCTTTCTTTATTTACATTTTTTTCAAAAACAAAACAAGTTCTTTTTTTAAAAAAGAGTTTATCTTAAATGTTGTTTGGCCTAAGCTTCTCGCTTCAAGGACAAGAGAAGGTAAAAATAAGCTAGGCCAAACGCTAGCCATTAACTTTAAAAGCAAAAACAACTTTACACATCCCCAATCAAGCTTTACACATCTTCAATCAATTCACTTTTATTAATATTTTTTCTTTACTTCCCTTATTACAAAAATAATATACTACAATATATTGAGGGCAACATGTATGTAGTTAACAATACGTTAAAATTAGGTTTTTTTTTTAATATTATAATTGATTAACATTTATAATATAGTCGTACAATTCATATATATATATATATATATATCACAAATCACTTTATAAAAATGGGAATAGTTATTAAATATTAATTATAATTTATTATAAAAACTATTCATAGGACAAACAAAGGGTTATATAGAATTTGTGATTTTTAGATATCGTCCACATAAAACGAGAGTAATTATAATATATTAATTTTCATTTTTTCATTTTTTCATTTTCTATATTATTTTTTTAATAGTGAGTTACTAAAGAAGTAATTGGAGTACATTGTTCATACATAGGTTGTATATTTGTCACAAATCATTTTGTTAAATTTTATATTTTAAAATCTTTTAAATAAAAATGGAAACAATTATAAAATACAAATTATAATTTATTATAAAAGTCGAACACATGCAAATGCATTTTCCTAAAGAATTAGGTAAAATTTGTGACTTTTAATTTCGTAGACATAAAAATGAGAACAATGATATTCCACTAATTATAATTTTTTTCACATTGTTTCTAAAAACATTTCATAAAATCACACACTCTAAATTTTGTGATAAAAAAACATAACTTATTTTCAAACAAAATCTCCCGAAGAACTTACACTTTGATCCCAAAAAACTTCTCCATTATAAATTTGTTTCTATAACACTTTCACAAATAACTTGACAATAAATAAACATAAATTATTTAAACTTTTCTCCACCACAAATTCGATGTTAAAAATCTCAATTATTTTTCAAGACTTAGGAACTAAATATCAATAAATCACAAATATTTATAAAACTTTAGGAGTTACTCCAAAATAAATCCCTAATTTTTTTTACAATTTTCTGAGTTCACCACAACTTGTTTAAACTAAACTTTTCATTACAAAAACTTAGAAAAATATCAAGTTACCTTATTACACATATTGCCTCTCAAAATTTTATTAAAAATAAATTTTCTTCTCCGAACCACTCATGGGTTTGGCTTCGACATAAAAAAGAGAAATATTTTTTTTTCTTTAGATTCAATAACCTTTTAGAACTAGGGCTGAGCAAAATTAGTTAACCTCATTGAAAATAAGCCACCCGAATAGATCAAGCTGATATTTGGGCGAGTTATAGCAAATCACAGGGGTTTGCACATGTGGTATTTATAGGCTTGGGTGCTTGAGTGAGAGTGAGAAAAAATATCCATAGATACCTGAACGCTACCACTTCACTTAAAAATCTAAGTATAAAAACTTAAATATGTTCTCACTTAGTCACTACACTACATGCATAATAAACATGTTGTTCAACAAAAACATACTCACACATTGACAAACATATTGAACATTGACAACTCTTTGTCAAGTATAACAAATTGTCCAATTAATAAAGTAATAAATACATCCGTCTCTACAAAAATTGTTATTAATTTAGTAACACAACAAAGTTGTAAAAACTTAGGTAATAAAAGATTTATAAATTAGTTCATAATTTCAAACAAACGTAAAAACAATTAGAGAAAATTTAATATAAGAAAAACTATTAGGGATTTGAATCACATGATTCTCACTATATAATTATTTATTATCTATTTTAACAATAAAACTTATTTGAATAAATCAAATTAACCAACTAGACTAAGATCAATTCTTTGACTCAAAATTCCTTTTTTATAACAATAAACCTTAATTCCATAGATGATCGTACTTGTTAATCAAAACATGTACAAATGTTAATTTCTTAGGACACATATTAATATTTTATATTCAAATAAAAATATTGAAACATAAACATCTATTTTAGTCCTGATTATTATAGTCTATTTTTCAATAACGACGTAATACCTAAATTCAATTATATGGTGATCACCAAGAGAAAAATAATAAGCGCAAAAATTGATGAATAATCAAACATGTTAAACACGTTTTAATTGCATAAAAAGCATAAAAATTTGAAATTACTTAGATGTAATGAGGTTCATCTAATTCTTAACCAATGATTAAATTAACTACTCATGATATAAAAATACATAGAAATAATAAAATTACATAGAAATGATGTTGCACAAAGGTTCCTCTATGGTGAAATTAATTCTAATAAAATAAGAGTATTTGACTTAAAATGTGTGATTGCGCATTGCACAGAATGTGGACATAATACGCTAGCTAACAATTAATGAAGGCACAACAAGTTGGCGCAATGAGCCAAAAGGTTTCCCTATTGCACCCAAAGGCAGTGAGTTTTGCCAACAAGTGCACTGAAGCGCAAAGACTAGCGCAATGTGGCCGTACTCCTTCTTGTTGCGCTCCAAAATTCAATAAAAATCAATTTTGCACTATCGGAACTATCTTGTTTTTGTGGTAACCCTCTATAACTTCTCAAGTGTTTGTTCCTGAAAATAATTGACATGTAACATCACAATAATAAAAAAAACACTTCGAGAATTTTTCTGGTAAGCAATTGTTAGTAGCTAAACATTCAAACTGATTAAAAAAGATTAAAATCCCCCTTTTATTATAAAACTATAAAACCACAAAAAAATAAACAAAACATCAAATAAAAATAGAAATTAAATGCTTAAAAAAGATAACTAATGAAGACTTATCACAAATTCAAACTTAATAAAATCCCACCTTATCAATTGCATCTCTTCACTTGTCACACATCTCCTAACCAATCCATGAGGACTCACTTTGAAAAAAAACGAATCATTCCACAAAAAATGGTTGGCCTCCATGAAGAATTTTTTTCTTCTGTTGCCAAGTGTATCCCTCATGTACTATGTTTCCCGCTTTAAAGTTAGCCATGTCAGCAAATCAAGGCCTTACACGGACAGATTTTAGGTGTTTATCGGGAAACTCTTCCATGACATTTCTTTTTTTGTATGCAACGAAAGAGTTGTCCAACCTTGACAAATTATCTGCAACCACGTTCTCAACCCTTTTCTTGTCCTTGATTTCTAGATTGAATTCCTACAAAAGCAAAATGCATCTGAATAGTCGAGATTTTGACTCTCCTTTGGTTGATAAATATTTAATCGCTACATGATTAGTGAACATGATTATTTTGGTCCCAATTATGTAAGAACTAAACTTTTCAAAGACAAATATTATGGTTATCAACTTTTTTCTGTAGTTGCATAACTATCTTGATTATCATTCAAAATTTTACTTGCAAAGTATATTGTATGAAAAATTATATTATATCTTTGTCCCATTATAACACCAATATAATTATGAGCATTATGCATGAGTTCAAATAGTAATGCTCAATTTGGTGCAACTGTTATAGGGGAAGAGATGAATTTACTTGTCAAAACATTAAAAGATTATAAACATTCATTAGCAAAAGCAAACTCAAACTCTTTTACAAATTAAGTAGATTTGAAAGCTTTGAAAAATCGTTTATAAAGCGAATATAAAAACGAGCATGTCCTACAAAACTTCTCACTCCATTCATATTAACAAGAGGAGGCAATTTTTCTATTACTTTGATTTTTGCTTGATTAACCTCAATGCCTTTGGAAGATATTTTATGACCAATTAAATGTCTTTTTAACCATAAACTAACATTTTTTCCAGTTTAAAATGCTTGACCTGTGAGCCTCTCCAACATTTGGTCCATAAATGATAAAGGAAAATGGTCATTTCTTGTTGTTTGATATATCCTCCTGTATTCTATACACATCCTCTACTCAGTGGCAATACGAATAGAGATCAATTCATTTTTTTCACTTCACACCACTATCATGCCACCCTTCTTAGGAACCATGTGCACCAAACTCACCAAGGAACTATTAGGATAAATCATCCATGCATCTAATATTTTCTTCACCGTTTTTTTAACAACCTCAGTAGTAGTGGAAATTAACCACCTTTGAGGTTGAACAACAGGCTTGAACTATTCTTCCAGCTTAACTTTATGCATACAAAAAATTGGATTTAGACCTTTTGTGATCAGAAATGCTCCGCCCTGTAGCCGACATATTCTCCTTAAACTCCCTTAAAAGTTTCTCCTATTCTAACTTAGTCAAGGAATTGCTAACTATAGTTAGATTGAAATATTCCTCATCAAGAAACACATATTTAAATGAGGTAATTGTTTTATCACTACAAGTGTTTCTCGAAATCAATGGAGTCACCACCCAAATTTGTTTTAAAATAGAGAAAATATCATGAAACCCTTAAACATAGAAAAAAAAAAAAAAGGTCTTTGAAATCAGATTTTGAGTTTGAGAGTCAATTATGCGTAGAGAAGGTATTAGTACCTTACGACATTCGTTAAAATATATATAATTAATTGTGAAAAAAGAATATTAACTTAAATATCTTTATTTCTCCTTATTATTAATTATGAATATTAATTGTTTTTTGAAATTGATTTTAAAATAAATGTGTGCTTAAGAAAGAGAGGGAAAAAAACAAAAAATTTATGCAGTTTTTGATGGAGAAATCAAAGCTACGTAGTTCTTGTTGTAGAAAATGCAAATGTGTTGATTGCTTTTAAAGAAAATGTGTTTTGTTATTGATAAAAAAAGTTTTGACGAAAAAAAGAATTGTTTGCTTTGAATAATCATTTTTAAATGCGAGTTTTAGGACGATCAAATTGTACAACTCGTGTCTCAAAAATTTAAGGAGTAAAAAAAAATATAACATCTAATTTAATCCTCTTAAGAATATATTATTTTTTATTTTAAAAGCGACTTTAAAAAAACCACAAAGTGATACAACTTGTGTCTTAACAACTCAAAAATTAAAAAATATCATATCTAATTAATCAAATTTAAAAAAAAATGATTTAAAATTAATTTATTTACAAAAATGACTTTTAGAATTATTAACTTTTACAACTTGTGTATTGACAACTCATAGATTGAAAGATAACACATCTATTTAATCTTTAGCAAAATATTTCTGCGTTCTTTTTATAAAAAAAAATATTTAATTTATTAGACAGTAATTAATAAATGAGACTTGTTTAAAAAAAATGCTAAAGACATAAAGCTATAAGAAAAACAAATGAGTTCAAATTCAAAAACTAATTTTAATAATAAAAAATAAAATAAAAAAAGGAAATAGAGGATACTAAATAATATATATATATATATAATGAAATATATATATATATATATAAATATATATATATATATATATAAACTTAACCAAGTTTACCAAACGCGTGAAGGCCATAGCACGGAGGGACCTAAAAGTATGGTCGACGTTGTGACAACAACGACAACGTTGAAGGTTTGAGTTCTTAATCTTATATTTTTTATTCTTTTCTTCCTAACTTATCTTTGTTTATACTCTCACATATCATAATATTACATTTGTATAACAATAGAGCGATTATATAGAACATCTTATATAGAAACATTACATTTATATAACAATTGAACGATTATACTGTAAATGGGAAACTATATCTTCTTTTCTTCTTGTTTGTTTGTTTTTGCTATTACTCTGTTGTTTCCTTCCTTTTCTTCTTAGGTGTTTTGTTAGTATCAAATATCTCCTAAGAAATAGTCTCATTTGATTGATATTTTTTTGTTTCAATCTATAGACTAAAGTGTTAAATCTTTCTGCCCATGAAATAAGACTAAGTTCAATTTTTTTATTTTATTGTTTTACAACAAAAATAAGAAACCTTAGATAATTAGAAAAACATGTAACTCAACTTTTTGATTGAGTATACAAGTAGTGACAATGATAACTTTTTAAAACAAAAGAAGAAAAAGGAAGAAAGCTAAGAAAACATGAGGGGTTAAGCAATAAAGTACAATTTTTAGTCTATAAAATATTTATTAAATATATTACTTATTTTCTATTTTTTTTTATTATGTAGGTGTTTCATGAAGTTTTCAATTGGTTAAAACAGAAAAGAAAATCAGTATAAAAAGATCACAAAGTTGAAAATTAAAAGATGTAATTTATTCTTTATATTTTTTCTACGATAATTTGAATTGCATTTTGATTATGATATTTGATTGTTATTAATTGCTCATTAACTTTTGATGGTAAAGTTGAGTAAAAATAATAATAATATATTATTTTATTATATTATTTTTTTGGTGGATTACTTTTAACTGGACTAAATTGAGGTACTACATGTTTCAACTCAAGTGCCTTCTTCTCTATAACTTCTTCCACACTTAACTTTTTTATTTACTTATTTTTTTTTATAGAACTCTCATTTCTTCATATGCGTTCAATTGTATCATACACTCATCTAACATCTTTCTCAAAACTCTCTTCCACTTTAGTTATAGCACTAACTATCACTTTCTCAAGTACAAGAAAAGATGGATCATATCAAGATATTTATTCAACTGAATCTTCAATAATGTTGACTCTAAAATAATTCCCTTCATCATTTGGTGGCACATAGCTTCAAACATATTGAATGCCACTTTCTCTTCTTAAAATCTCAACATGTGTTTATCGTATTCAACGTCAATCAAAGCTCTCACGGTTGCTAGAAATGGTCTTCTAAGGATGAGGGGTACATCTTTATCTTCCTCTATATCAAGAATAACAAAGTCTACAAAAAATAAGAAACTATCCACCATAACAAACACATCCTCCATTACGCCATAAGCATGTTTGATAGAGTTGTCAACAAGTTGCAATGACATCATTGTGAGTTTGCAATCGTCATCATTGATAGAGGCGTGAGATTTATGCTAGCATCTAAATCACAAAGAGCTTTTCCAATAGTTTGTTTACAAATAGTACAAGGGATAAAGAAGATACTTGAATATTTTAACTTTAGAGGAAGTTTTCTCTAAAAGATGGCATTGCACTCTCAATAAGTGCAATTGTTTCTTCTTGTTTGAATTTCCTCTTTTTGGCCAACAACTCCATGAATTTTGCATAAGTAGAAATTTGCTTTAATGTTTCGGAAAAGGTAGGTTGATTTGCAATTAATTGAGAGAAAATCTCTATGAATATTGTAAGTTGCTCCTCACTTTTTTTCTTCTTTTCACTTGAGAGTACGATAACTTCACATAGGGGGGAAGAGTTTGATGCTTATCTTCATCTTGCAATAGTTGACTTTGTGACTTATTTAAGATTGAATTTTCATCGATTAACTTGGACCTCTCCTCATCCTCATTGACCTTTGTACCCTTAGCTTCTTCTTTATTTTCTTCCTCAATTTAAATCCACACCACCTCTTTTGTTTTTTCTTTGGGGCCTTTGGAATAGATGGTAAAGTCAAATTTCCAATTCTCAAACTTATATTGCTGAAGAAACTGCCATGAGCCTTTTTTCTATCTTCTTGGACAATTGAACCATTTTAATAAGATTTTTCGCGGGGGCGACTTGACTCTTGTTGACCTCCTTCTTTTCCCATAATGATTAAGCTACCTGTATAAATTTATTGAGAGTTTCTTTCAATGAGGGTCTTTTATTTTGTTGTTGAACTTATTGTTGGATCCTAATTGATAATTTTTCTAAGAGAAATTAGGATGATTCTCTACCTTGGATTGCAAGTCTTGGAATATGGATTACCACCCTATTATTACTCACTTCCCATTAAATTAATCTCTACACCTTTTTCTAGGCTACATTCACCATTCTCATGACCTCGACAACAAAAATCACAATAGAACTTGTTGTGCAAGAACAACTTTGTTATAGAAGACATTATTTTGGGTGTAGCTAACATAACAGTATTCGTATCCACTTCGAGCAAACCATTTATTGATAACCCTCAATTGTGTTGTACTCAATACTCATTCAAAGTCATTTGTTCAATCCAACTAGTTTCCTCTTCCACAATTTGTGTACCTAAATATCCCCCAACATCATCCTTATTTGAGGTTTCAAGTCGCGACAAAATATCTGCATTTGCAAGAACTCATCAAACTCATTCCTTGGACATCTATTCACAACAATTTATACTCTTCCCTAGCGTCATACAAATTTTTAGCATCCTTTAGTTTATAACATGTGATCTAGGCCCTTCTAAATAAACTTTGAAATTGGAAAGTATCTATTGAGAAATTTTCTGTCCAATTCATCCTATGTAGGTATCATAAAAGATGAAATAAAATAAATCCAATCTTTAGCTTTCTCTATTAAGATAAAATGAAACAACCTTAATATTTTTTCATCTTCAATCTCATAGGGAGAGTTTATTGTGCCACAAATCTAAAAGAACTAGGTTTAATGATGATTGGGATGTTCAACCTCAGCACCTGAATACTTTTCATTCTATAGGGTGCTCAACACAAATGACTTAACTTCATAAGAGATTGCACACACACCTTGAAATACTTGAGTCATATGCCCTATGTTTATCTTCTACCGAGATTTCCAAGCACATGTTTATGTGGCAAGGGTAGTGGTGGATTCATATTTTCCAAATCAGTATCAGATTCACTAGGTGGAAGTTTGGTAGCAAGTGTTTCTTGAAATGCCTCTATTTTTTCTTGTTTTGCTTTTCTAACTCTTCTTTTGTTTAGTTTTGCAGTTTTCTCTAGTTTTGAATCAAATAACATTCTTGAATTTTCACCTTGCATACACAACTCATAATACCTTCAATAGTAGAGAAATTACCAAAAAGAAATAACGACATTAAATAAAATTAAACTAAATATGACTACTTTGCCTTATTGAAAATTAATCAACGATTCTCGACAACAGTACCAAAAACTTAACAATTATTTGACAAGTGTATCAAATCATCCAAGTAATAAAATGATAAGTAAAATCGTCTTCACACTGATTGTTATTAATTTAATAAAACAACAAAGTTATACACACTTATGTACAAACGGTTTATAAGTTGGTTGATAATTTCGAACAAATATAAAAGTAATTAGAGAAAATTTAATATGAGAAAAACAACCAGAGATTTGAATCACCTCATCTTCAATATGTAATTATCAATTTACTATTTTAACAAATAAACTTATTTGATTACATCAAATTAACCAATTAGACTAAAATCAATTATTTAGCTCAAAATCTCTTTTTTAATAACAACGAATCCTATATCTTTAGGTGATCAAACTTGTCATGTAAGAATGTTAATTTCTTAAGACACGTGTTAATAATTGTTTATTCCTATAACAATCATGAATCATGAAACATGAACATTTACTTTAGTTCTAGTTATTATAGTCTATTTTTCAATAAAAAAAATAATACCTAAATTCAATTTTATGATGATCAAGCACATACAAAAATTAAGATCTATTTTTCAATAAAGAAATAATACCTAAATTCAATTTTATGATGATCAAGCACATAAAAAGATTAAGATAAAAAATAGATAAATAATCTAAATTATTTTAATTGCATAAATAACAGAAGAAAATAAAAATTGCATAGATTCAAGGAAGTTAATCTAATCATAATCAAAGAGTAAATTAACTACCGATGATGTTTAATAAAAAAAATACAAAGAAAGAAGAAAATTGCACAAATAATCCTCTAAGGTAGTACTCATGATGTTTTCTCGTCTAAGTGTGGTGTTTACATAAGCAAAAGATTCGTTTTATCGATACTATATTTTAAATAATGAACTCATGAATACTATCACCAAATTTAACACTTCCATATATGGTCATTTTAAAAACTATGAATTTTGTATTGTTCTTGACTATTAGTCATATATAAAAAAAAATTATTTAATTATAGAATTAAATTTTTTGTTAATTATTTCTGATTACTTATGAAATCTTTATATATATTATTGACATATTATTTTTACTTTTTTAATTAGATTTGATATTAAAATAGGAATAAAAATATCCCAACTAATTGCCCGTAATATATTTTATTCGTTGGAATGATCCTTACTTTTTGTTTTTTTTAAGAAAAAACTACTTATACCTAGTTTTTTATTTACTAACTACAGCATATTTGCAGCAAACACATTGCATTCGCGTTTGGCTTAGGTTTAGGGGTTTTGGTTGATTTTGAAGTTCCAAGTTCATTACTACTCTGATGGATTTCCCGAACCGACGCGTATTCCCGCCGGCTTACATTCCCGACCTTCTCATCGCCGAAATCCTATCATTCCTCTCCGTCAAAACCATCCTCCGACTCAAATGCGTTAGCAAGTCATGGTACACTCTCATCTCTCATCCAACCTTTGTTCAAAACCACCTCAACAAATCCTCACGAAACCCTAACTTCACACTAACGCTTAACGAGCGTTACACCTTCATTCCCTTTCGTTACTTACTCGAAAATCCATCCGTCACCATTAACAGCAACGCTTTTCTCAAAAATCCATCCCTCGCCGTTCTCAACGATGTTTCACTCCAAAATCAATCCCTCGACATTTTACCCCTGTTCAATGAGTTCGAGATCGTTGATTCATGCAACGGTTTGATTTTATTATTTTCCAAATCTCGCTCTATAAGATTAGGGTACGAGTACCGATTCTATATCTGGAATCCTGCCACTAGAATCATATATGATAAATTAGAGTCGCTTTATTATTCCGCCTCCAATTTTCAAGATCATCATCTAGGTTTTAAGTTCGCATTTGGTTATGATGATACAACGAAAACATATAAGGTTGTAGCATATAGTGTTGTTGAAGGTGATAATGAGAACACAAATTTAGGGAAAAGTGAGGTTAAAGTTTTCAGTTGGGGTGATAGTTGTTGGAGAAATATTCCTAGTTTTCCTGTGATTCCTCTTAATTGGATCAATCGTCGTTATCCTTATCTTAATGATGGTGTGCATTTGAGTGGTACTATTAACTGGTTGGCTATTAAGAGCTATTTCCATACTTTTTATGAATACAAGTATATTACTCACGTTGAGCAATTTGTGATTGTTTCTCTTGATCTTTCGACGGAGACATACAAGCAGTTGCTGCTGCCTCCAGGTTTTGATAAGGTGCCTTGTGTTCAGCCGGTTATTAGGGTTTTCATGGACTGTCTTTGCTTTTCTCATGATTACAAGAATACCGAATTTGTTTTATGGCAAATGAAGGAGTATGGAGTTCAAGAGTCATGGACTCAACTATTTAAGATTGATTACCAAAATTTTCAAATGCTTCGCATCTCCAATTTTCAATTGTTGTGCTTTTATATAAAGGGTGATGAGGTGATAATTTTAACTGGGTTTAACAACCAGGCGGTGGTCTATAATTTGAAAACTGACGAAGTGCAGAGAATTAAACTTAAAATCTATAATTTCACAGAAATGATAGTTACGAGATTTGATCTTAATATCAACCGTGTGTGCCTGTTCAATCATGCAAAGTATTACGTCGAAAGCTTGGTTTCAGTTCCTTGAAAGTAAGTTTCTCTAAGACTGTCCACTTATTTGAAGTTATGTTAATTCATTGTTTCAATAACCTTGTCATGTTATACGAATAGATTGCGTGAATTTTTTAACAATGGCTTAGGTTGATTGTTTTATTAATTGATAATGTATTGATCAATGGTAATAGTTTGACAGCGTACTAGATTGAACAAATTTGTTTTGATTTTATATATTTTTATGATGATAAGCTGGAAGATGAAAATTTTCAAGGTAACTAACTAGCTAGAACATGATCCTCCTGAAATGAAATTCATTCTCTGAGAAATGTTCTCATAGGAAAATTGATAGACAAATGAAATATTTCATTATTTCGAAATGATAATACATCATTAAAAATTAAGGTGCAGGAAAAACATTAAAAATAACAGTGGAAGGTGAAAGTGGGAACAAGGTTAATGAGAAAGTGACATGTATCAGCAACTATGCTGATTGCACTTACACATTAGTCTGAAAACATGTTCTGTTTTTTCTCTTAAAAATCTTTGACTATGACCATGTGAATTTCTTCAATTCTTGTTTGAATGATTGTTAGTACTGCTTAGAAAATATCTGTACCCGTATAAAATGTGATGCGAGCTTCATATTTAGATGATACTATAAGTACACTAACATTTAAATTTTACTTCATCATTCACTTTTCAATTTGTTCTCTTATTATCACAATGTAAAATCATGTCATTTACCTCATACTCATCTATATAAAATAATACATTGAGTAAGCAGACTGATGATTCAATCATTATGTTTAGAGAACCCTGCTTTAATCTAATTTATAAAGTAAATTCTAGGTTGTCGTTTTGAAAATTGTAGATAAGTTACCACAACCAATTAAAATCAGCCACATGAATTCAATTACCCACATTTGTACTTGATTGTACTCATGGCATCATGGTTTTAGCTACTAATATATTTATTTGTTTGTTTTTCTTTTTCACTTGTAGTCTAATAGGTATTTTTGCCTATTAGATCTGCAACTGCAGCAACTCCATACACATTTCGGCAATATTGGTACGTGGAAGTATGAAACAACAATCAGTTGCAAAGGAAGAGGAAGTAGATGAGAAAAATTAGTTAGATTAACTTCATAGGATCTAAACATAGGAATTAGGAAAGGGTAATTTAACATTTTTTTTTGGATGTTATTTGAGCATCTGATCTTTGTGCAGAAAAGCTACGGTTTCTTTACTTAACTTTGTCACTTTGTTTTATGACTTGGATTTTGAATTACTTTGATTATTTATGATATTTATGACTTGGACTTGAATTACTTTGTGCAGAAATGCTGATGTTATCCTATTTTAGAGGTTCCATGATTATACTCACTACTCAATAACTATGATTTGTTTAGTTGGATGTGGTAGGGACAATATTAACTTGCTATGTTCCATTCTTACATTTTAATTGTTTCAAGCCTGCATTGTACTCTTTTCGTTCTAAGTTTTACTATGATTCTTAAGCTCTATTCTTTAGCCAAGATTTTTTCAAGTAGCTACCAGAATAAATGATAATACTTATTATTTAGTAATGCATCTATAATTCCAATGGCATGTTTTATTTATTAATAAACAATTATAATTTATAAAAATAATATATATATATATATTATTTTTATTTTTATAAATTATAATTGTTTATTAATAAATAAAACAATATATATATATATATAAAGTGATATATATCATAGAAAGAATGAATAATAATTAATGAAT
>JBBPBT010000959.1:465107-506894 GCA_037974875.1 Cicer bijugum | reverse complement strand
TTTTAATTTTCTCTATAACAATTTAAATCTTATATAACTTTAAAAATATAGTAATAAAAATTTATTCACGTGTCTTTAACTTTTTTCGGATGTAAAATAGTTTGAATAATCAACTTATTGCAATATTTTAATTTGATTTTTACATTTTATGATAATAATTAAAAAAAAATTATAAACTTAAAGAATTATATACGTAGTTTAATATATTTTAAAGAATAATAGTGCAGACAAATGTAATTTAAAAGACTGCTCGAAGAAAAAATAAACTTAAAATATTTAAACAAAAATATTATCTAGTTTAACAAAGCGTAAACTTAGCTTTGAAGAATGATGTAATTGTTATTTGTTAGAGAGAGTATTTCTAAACAATTCCGTTTGGACAACTTTATGTAATTGCAATTTTTTATAATATATTTTATGCAATTCCACCTTGAGTATGCAATTTCATATTTTATTGTGAGATCCGTTTCTCTTCTTTCATTAGTGAATGTAGAAGGATGATCGTGACAATAAGGAATAATTCTCCTGAAAAAAATCGACTATGACAAAATAAATATATTAAATCAACCTCTTATACCCCTGACAATACCAACTAATACTTTAATTTAATGCTGACTATAGCTCATAATTAATCATATAGCCACTCAGTATTTTAATATTCTCATGTTCCGTATTTTATTCCAGGCATGTTCTTTTGCCTCTCTAGCCTTAATAAAATAACATTTAAAATAACTAAATTGAATTAACGAAGTAATATAAATACGAAATGTGACATGAATAACTATAATTAGAGATAGAACTAGGTCTAGTTCATTGATAAGGATCTATAATTTAGTCTACAGTATACTCATATTAATTATGTCAGATTTTATTATTAAATTACTATTAATTAAGATCATTATATCAGATTCTCTTTTGGGTTGTTTTGGTTTTCTATTTTAAAATTTTTTAAAAATTAAAGTCATTTTTTTGTTTTGAGTTTATAATTTTCAGATTTTAATTTTAATTTTTAGTTGAATTTCAGTTTTTTTATTTGAATTGAATCACTCTATTTATTGTGCTTAGTTATGAATTCACTAAATATAAAAAAAAATATTGACACGTCAAAATAATTAAAAACAATATTTAATTTTAATTATTTTAAAATAATTTAAATATTATAAAATTATTATCTATTTAATTATAATAAATTTTGCAATAGTGATTGAAAGTGGTAGTTGTGAAAGACGATTATCATAATAATAATAAGTTGTACAGTGATCAAAAGTAACAATTGATGATTTGAGGTGGTGGTCGAGTGTGACCGACAATAATTATAGTAGTGGTAGATGGTGGTGACAAGTGTCAGAGGTGGCGATGGTACTGGTAGTGTTAGAGATCGTGGTGGTGGTTCTCATAGGTGGGTGGTTGGTGATGTTGGTGGTGGGTGGAGGTGGTTGTTGAAGGTGGACAGTGGTGATGATATAGGTGGTAAGTGGTGGCGGCGGTCAAAGATGGCGGTGGTTAAAGGTAGATGGATGGGGACAATGGAGGTGGTCAACGATAGAAGATGGTCAACGATAAAAGGTGGGTGGTCGGTGGGGGACTACGATTGTCGGAGATAATAGTGACAGTTGTTAGAGATGAATGGCTAGTAGTGTTGGCCGTGGTTGGAGGTGGTGGTGAATGATTGTTAGGGACCTGAAGTGATAATTATGTCTACTTAAGTGATGGTGACATGTCAATTTTAAAACAAAATCAAGAATTATAAAAACTATTTTTTGGTTGAGTTTTAAGGAAAAATTGTTTTCAAATTAAATAAAAAATTAACTCAACACTATTTTACTTAACATATTTTGGTTTTGAAATTGACTTTCAAAATAAAAAACCAAAAACTCACAATTACCTCAAATAGACCGTTAAATTGTATATTAAATCGTTATTTTGTTATCATTTTCTATAATTTAATCATACTAATCTACACCATTTTTTGACTTTTTAAATGTATTATTTTAAAATAAAATTTAAATAATTACCATATAAAATTAAATTATCTAAAATGTCATATATTAGATATTAAAATAAAACATAATTTTATTGGCATATTTTTTGGTTAATTTACCTAGAGATAGTTAAATTACTATTAATATTTTAAGAAGTTAATAAGAAATAGGTCATAGTTTCAGAAATGTTAAACTCAATTCTAAAAATAAACTTGTTACATGTAATAGACCAAACATATACCTTGATTTCTTTTTTTAGCAAACCAAACTGGAATCTTTAAAATTTTAGTTCGACCTATAACCACAATAAGAGAAATATAACAAGTTGAGACAGTGCAATGATGGCCACAATAGAAGGCACAAAAATACAAAGTATGATATATAAAAATACAATGACCATAAAATTATGTGTAATTAAAAACATTGGTCAAATATTATTAAACACTAATTATTAAACACTAACCATTTTGTTTAGTCGAATGATAAATTTTTATCTTTAACTATTTAGTCGTTGCGAATCAAAAGTTAACTTGAGTTGTCACTTTTATTGAGTAAAAAATAATATTAAAATTATAAATTTTAAAATGAGAATCAAAATCATGTTTTATTAATTACTAAAATAAAGAGAAAAAATGCATTAAAACCTACTCATGTAATAACTAATAACTACCTTTTGTTTTTTCTTTTATAAAAAAATGATTATTGACCATGCACTATTAGTTAACATATTTTAAACTGATAACTAATTTAAAATGTTAATTGAATAGATATTTAATAATACCACTTGTAAAATTAATTTACACACAATGCATGATTATGCACTGTTTTTTTTTCTCATAAAAACATACCTTTTATTTGAAGAGTTGTTTTAATATACTTTCAACTTAATATAATGATAAAAGTTAATCTTCTTTATGTGAAAGTAAATGTTTATAATTAATGTATACAATCTTTTCAATGAACGAAAGTGTATATATAAATTACTTCCACCTTCTTCCAATGAATATTAGAATTTTTTTTTTTAATTTTATTAAAATAACACTCATTTGTGAGACAAGTAAATAGTTGTTTGTTTTCCCAATTCCAATGAAAAAAGAAAAAGTAAAAGCTAAATACTAAAATGGTTAATGATTGATGATTTCAATTGGGACACAACCTATTCCCACTGTATGTGAATGTGAGTTACCGTGACAGAGAGCTTGTTCTCAAAGTCGTCTCCACGTTCTCTTTTGCACATCTTGTGCGTGTGTCGTTGTTTCTTCTGTGCTTGCCACTATTACTATATTCCTCTAAATCACCTTTTTCCTCTCTCAGCTTTGAACCTTCCACTATGTCTACACAAATCTTTCAGATATTGTTCAATTCTTCATTTTTATAGATCTGGGTATGCTGCATTTTGCCCTTCACATTTTCAATTCTCCATCCTATTAAAGACCAGCTACAGATTTAAATTTCTTTTTCCTATTTTGTGAAAGAAATTTCACTTTTGCTTTTAGTATTGTCAGGTTCTGTAGTCTACAAAAATATTAGCTTTTTTCAAAAGTTGATTGTGGGTATTGAAATAATTGGGGTTGCTTTTTGTCCAAGTTTTTTTTTTTGGAAACTAGGTTTTGGTGATTCACTTATTGTGTTGTTTATTGTGTAGAGAAATTAACATTCATTATTGTTTGTAGAAGATTTGATCTGAAATTTGATGTTTGATTTAGAATGTTTGTGTTGTGAACTTGTGATGACTATGTTTATAGGGAAACATATGAAATTTTGAAGAATTTGTAGATTTTGAAATCTGTAGTAAGCTCTTTAGCACCGATACCTCTACTCCAGGACATTGTCTTGTCAGTGTCTGGTGTCTGTATTAGTACCCTTGTTTCATAGGTAGTGAGTGATGATGTAATGTAAGTGTTTTTTGTTAGTAAATTTTTTGAGTTTTTTGAGGGAAGATTTTGTAGAGTGTAGAGTGATAATGACTTCCATCACTCCTTCACCAAATTCTTCCCCTTCTGCAATTTCTCCATTATCTAATGGTGGTAGTGTTGTTGTTCTATCACCACCCCCTTCTTCTTCTACTTCCACCCCTCCTTCACCTCCAACTTCTTCTCAATCCAATCAAACATCTAATTCGCCTCCTCCTCCTTCATCATCATCATCATCATCATCATCATCATCATCATCATCATCATCATCTCCTCCTCCTTCCTCATCATCATCTCCTCCTCCACAAACAGTACCTGTAACTCCTCCTCCTTCCCCTTCTCTTTCTCCTCCTCCTCCTCCACCATCGAAAACACCGCCACCTACAACTTCTCCACCATCACCACCAATATCTCCAACTCCACCAACTGTAACACCACCTCCTGCACCTCCTCCAACTCAGACTTCACCCACAGTTCCAAATTTGTCCCCACCACCTCCATCAGTTGGTTCCCCTCCTCCTTCTAAACCAATTTCCCCGTCTCCTCCTCCTCCTGCTAATGTGCCAAAACCACCACCATCCACCAATCCTCCTCCTGCACCAAAAGCAGAGCCACCAAAAACTTCTCCTTCACCTCCTTCACAAGCATCCCCTCCATCAGTTTCACAATCTCCTCCTCCTTCACCTTCCAATGTTGTTCCACCGCCATCCACATTGCCATCAACTCCTCTTCCTTCACCTTCCAATGTTGTTCCACCGCCATCCACATTGCCATCAACTCCTCCTCCTTCAGTTCCTTCAGGATCTGCACCTCCAGCTTCTTTGCCTCGTCCCCCTACTAATGAAACGGTACCTGGTGGTCCAGCTGTTTCATTGCCTTCTATTCCGACTGAGAAACCGACTGCTAAACCAACTGTCGATGGAACTCGTAATGTAGCTGCAAACAACTCACCTTCAAATTCAGGAGGGTTGAATACCGGAGGAGCTGCTGCGATTGGTGTGGTAGTTAGTTTAATTGTCCTCAGCCTTCTTGGTATGACTGTTTGGTTTGTACAGAAAAAGAAGAAGGGAAAAGGGCCAAGAGCTGAATATGTTGCACCTTCGCCATTTACCTCGTCTCATAATTCAGGTATTGCATTGTGCCCCAGAAACTATTAGCATTGTTTGTTCTTGTTAGTAGTTATGCATTTTGTTTGTTGTTCACATTGATCATTTGCTATTGAGATTAATACTGAAGGGTTTTGCTCTGCACTGCATAAACTTGAATTAGATAATCTTGGATACACTGGGTTCTGGTTCCTGGATACTGCAATAATGAATCAGAGAGATTCTGGTTCATTCATTTGATTTTGTATTCTCTATATCGAAAATTGTTAGGCATTACTATATAACTTGATATCTTGAGGTAAAGTAATACTAATGTGAAACTTGAAAGGGGTAGTTCTAATTTATGCCATTTGTAATTGCCTGTAAAAGGTGCTAACCTATCTCCATTTACATGTCCTATAATTATGTTTCTAAATTCTTGCGGCCTTTTTACTCTCTGTTTTGTAATCTTATTCCATTTTGATCGATAAACAGCTAAAGGTGTAAAGCAAATAACTTTGATTACCGATCTCTTGATTCTTCTTTATACCTTGCCTATGAAGAGCCCTAAGCTTTTTTCCAAGACATTAGAATTGAGTTCTCGGCGACAGCTTTTGGTAGTTTGTAGATTTTTATTGGTTCAAACCTCCATGTTGTCCTTTTAGCCTTGCCTAAAAGAACAACATTGCACTCTTTTGTGTTGTCTTTGGTTTGACAAAATTTTGCTGATTAAGCTGGATACTTCTAGTTTTACATCTTCTGACAAATTTTGGCTGCATTATGTTTGAATCGAAAGTCACCACACAAATGCTATGTGCTTGTAGTAACTTTTGAAATTCAGTGACAATTCAATGTGTAAATGGCTGCTGCATTATTTGTTTTTAAACATTGATATTCTCCTATAGGTACCTTGTTCTTGAAGCCACACTCTCCAGCCAATTTTATAGGTAGTGGCAGTGGTAGTGAATTTGTGAATTCACCATCAGAGCCAGGTGGAGTAAATAATTCAAGATCATGGTTCACGTATGAGGAACTTAACCAAGCAACAAACAGATTTTCAGAGCAGAATCTGTTGGGAGAAGGTGGGTTTGGTTGTGTCTACAAAGGTTTGCTTGTAGATGGAAGAGAGGTAGCTGTGAAACAGCTTAAAATTGGTGGTGGACAAGGGGAACGCGAATTCAGAGCAGAAGTTGAGACTATTAGTCGAGTACATCATCGTCATCTGGTTTCTTTGGTTGGTTATTGTATATCTGAGCATCAAAGGTTGCTTGTCTACGACTATGTTCCCAACAATACCCTTCATCACCATCTACATGGTAAGATACATATCGACAGCATTGATGTTGTGCTTGAATTTTATTGTTACCTTGTGAATTTTATTATTATTATTATTATTAATATTGTTGCTGTTGTTGAACTTCAGAATCCAAATAGGTTGTAATAATATTGTTATAAGTTCATGTTTTAGGTTTGACGACTGTGGTTCATCTAAATTTAGATTTAAAACATGACTAATAATTAATTTTTTTTACAGATGAAAAAGGATCCGTTTTGGGTTGGCCTATCAGAGTTAAGGTTGCCGCTGGTGCAGCTCGTGGAATAGCTTACCTACATGAAGATTGTAAGTTTCTTCTTTTCTCTTAGCATTCTCAACTCAAGTGTATTGATATCCACAGAAGACAAGGTTTTTCCAAGCTACTGCATATTCCTTTTAGCTTGGATACATTATTTTAAAATGTACATTTTTCTTTAAATGTGCATTGGATTCTTCAGAAATTTTGCAGCCAAGTTAAAATGCATCAGAGGTGGTTCCATTCTTGTTAATTGCAAATTTAGAATTGCTCATGTTTATAAAGTTGATCTTTTTGGTTTTTATATAGCATATTGCATTCATCATTTTATATCTGTTTAATTAATTTATCAGGCCATCCACGCATTATTCATCGAGATATCAAGTCATCAAACATCCTTCTCGATCGCAACTTTGAAGCTCTAGTAAGCCACTTTTATAATCTGTATCCTCTGATGCAGAATAATTTATAATTTTTTTTTGTTGTATTTTGTTTAGTAAGTTAATTCATTCTTTTAATGCCAACTTATGCTGAGCACCTCCAAATTGATGTTTCACTTTTTCTAATTGGGTCTTTTTTGTTTTATTGATTTGATTTGGTAACCAGGTTTCAGATTTTGGGCTTGCAAAATTAACATTGGATTCAAACACACACATAACTACACGCGTAATGGGAACCTTTGGGTAAGTTACACATCTGTTTGTAGTATTATCTTCTGTATGAGTGATAGCTATTAGTGTTTTCTCTGCCTCCCACTTATAAACATATTTTCAGGCTATATCTCATCTTACTTGAGACTCTAAACAAATCATTTGAAAACTGATAATACTCAAGTATGCATTGTTTTCATTCTGAGTATATCTAATGGAATTATTTGTTCTTAATTTGCAGCTACATGGCACCAGAATATGCCACAAGTGGGAAATTGACTGACAAGTCTGATGTATATTCCTTTGGTGTTGTGCTTTTGGAGCTAATTACCGGTCGGAAACCTGTAGATGCCTCTCAGCCACTTGGCGATGAGAGCCTAGTTGAATGGGTGAGCCACATATTTCTAGTAACATTTCTTCGCTTATTGTTGGTATTTTTATTCTTATTATTTTCACCTATTTTCATTCTTATTATTTTCACCTATTATCAACCGAGATGGGGACCCTTCAATGACTTTTGTCGATGGAATTACTTTTCAGCCTACCTTATTCTATTTTGAAACTTTTAAAACCTTTTTGACTATCTGGAAATATTTCCATGTATGTTATAGTGATAATGGGATTTTGAGTTTTAACATGTCATGATATTTTTCCAAATTTTTTACCAATGCTGTTCACCATGGCTAAAATTTCAACTAATGCTGGAAGGATATTTTTGTGATCAGGTGTAATATGAACTTGCACTTGCATTTGCATTTATTTATCTAAAAAATAGTACTCAATCACATGCTTTTCAATAGATTAAATTGCACATTATAACAATGACCAAACTTATTTCCAGGCTCGACCTCAATTAATCGAAGCACTCGATAAGGAGGACTTTGAAACTTTGGTGGATCCAAGACTAGGAAAGAATTACGATAGAAACGAAATGTTTAGGATGGTTGAGGCTGCCGCAGCCTGTGTGCGTCATTCCTCAGTTAAGCGACCAAGGATGAGTCAGGTAAATTTAGAACAAGCCATACCATGCCATCTACTTGTCGATTTGATTTTGAAGATACTAAATTTGTTGTGGTTTGTTCATCATCACTTACCAGGTAGTGAGAGCTTTTGATTCGATGGACGAGTTTTCCGATCTGAATAATGGAATGAAACCGGGGCAGAGTTCAGTGTTTAATTCTTCACAGCAATCTGCACAGATCAGAATGTTTAGGAGGATGGCTTTTGGAAGCCAAGATAGTTCCAGTTTCTTCAATGAGTCTCAAAGTAGCTATAGGAGTAGAGATCAAGATTCTACAACTATGTTCCCCCAAAATAAATCTGGGCCTTGGAATGTTTGAGTCTTTGAGATGGCTCTTAATAGCTGCAACCAACATGGTTGCAGAAGTCCATGCACGCACACGCGCACATACAAGTGGACTGGTCATTCCCGGTGATATCTTGGTGAAGTTGTTGCATTTCTTCCATATTTCCAGGCCAGGTGCTGTGGTGTACTGATTTGTAAATCTATTTATTTATTTATTTATTTATTTTTACTATTTTTGCTCTCATTTTCCTAATGTGATTTTATTTTGGTGACGACAACGGTATCCATGAGGTTTGTTGGGTGTCGGTATGTAAATGACTCAGATCCCATAGAAATTACATAGCTGTGTCTCACTTACAATGTCATCAAATCAACTAATTATTTGATATTTTAATAACATTTAATTTTTTGTATTTCGAATGAACCCCTAACCAGGGGTTCTAATCCCCACAGGACCAAAACCCCTGACTGTGGACTAACACCGAACCTATTTGAACATGAGACTGGTATAGATACAAACTACTACCTTTGTTCTTAGATATAGGGCTCTCGAGTATCTTTGGGTCTCCTTTTATTAGATCCATTTTAAATTTTCAATTGCATTAACCATTTATTTACTAACATATCTCTAATTATGTTGCATCTTTTTTTGCAACAGTAATAAATACTCTAATGAAAATTTAACTAATTCTCTCTCTTGAAGAGTATTGTAAAATCAACCAATTGTCCACAAATTTAATATCCAACAAACTTACTTAATTCTTGTGAGTTATTCAAATGAATGAGGTAGTATATACTATACTGCAGGAAATATTTGGTTGCAGCCTTACTGATACAAGGAGCTACTAGCCTTACTGATGCAAGGAGCTACTGATAAGCTGGCTTAGTGTGGCATACAAATTTGACAAATAACACAATAGCGAAAAGACATTTCTCATTATGTCACCAAAAATAAAAGACACTTCTCATTTTGTCAAAGAAAGTTCATAGCAGTGATACTCTATTCTCCCATAATGAACCTAATTCACCTATAATATTTTCCCTGAAAACAACAATAGGTTAATATTTTTCTTAAACAAAATAAAAATTTGAAAGTAAGGACTTCAGAGCAAGGGGAATTGATAATTGAGGTGAGAGAAGGATATAGATTCAGACTTTGGGAAATTGAGTATCTATCGTTCGCAGACTCTTGGGCAGGGACTAACTAAAACTTGTTCAATTATAAAAAAATGATTTTTAAAAGTGTTAACTAAAAACAATAAAAAGATTAAAGAGTTAAATGCTAAAGAATTCAGTAAATTTATGTATATTTTTTTACAGCAATTTAACTTTGTTTGAATTTGTATACAACATTGTCACCTTTTCTGCTTTGAAGAATCTTATGTGTTACACAACCCAAACTACAATCAAATTAACATTCTATGTAACGAAGAAATATAGACACGCCGTTCCCAAAATAATGTAAACATTTCCCTATAACCGATCTGCCAACTGAGGAAATCGTTGAAGAAGCCATGTCACACTCTTGATCACTGCCTGCATATAATTTTGTTTTTCCAAAAGGATTAGATTGATAGCTAGCTAGCTTGATTCTTTTACAATTACAAGATTTTTGAAATTCACCATAGTTTTTGAAATTTGAGGCTCATTTGTAAGTTCTACTATAGTTGGAGTAAATTAGTATTTACTTATTCTTTAAAATTGTAAGAGTTGGTCAATTTAATAATTTAACTTTACAAAATAGCAATTAAGTCCCTTAAATTGCACAATATCAGCCAATTTTGTATATTTTTTCATAGTTAACAACACATGTTTAAAAGTTTTCTGTTTTTCTTATGTATTCAGAGATTATTTAAGTCAATATTTATGTCTTTTCTAAGTTTGATTGGTTTATCCTGAACAAATATTTTGATAAGTCACTGTAATTAATTTATTATTTCATAAATTTGAGACTAATTTCCTCGAACTTTATAACTTCAAGTATCGAAATAGGCAATTACACTAGATTGAAATATGTGTTTGGATCCTCTACTGCTGTTGTATGGTGTAACAGTTATAAATATAATTAATTAGTTTCTCTCGCTTAATCTACTGGTCCTCATAATTCTTGCACTATATAAAAGTTGTAGAAGATCTTAGTCCATAGATATATAGATATGGATGTGATTTTTTTAGTTTTCTATAGGTTCTATTCACTTGAGTTAATCTTATTCGAAGCGTGTCGGATACATAATGTTGATATTTCTCTCAAATGGAAATTCAAACTCAAGTTCGTCATGTTGTGGGAGTTTAACCCCGTCTCCTAGACCCAAATGGAAACAATGTACATTTTAAGGCTCATAAAATTTTCAGTACAAAATAGCATCACTGATAAAGATTAAAGATAAATTAACATACCAAAGTTGCATCACCAGGCTTAATTGCAGGTTCAACACTGTCTCTCCCATATCTGTTATCCAGAAATATAAGATTTATCAAGAAATTAAACTGATGATACAATCATCATCTAAACAAAAATTCCATAAAAAAATCTTGCAAGTTGTATATACTCTGATTGGAGTATACCCAACACCATTTTCACAGCACAATTTATAAACATGTCATGCAACTCTAAGCACATTAATGCATATCAAACACAAAAGTGTCATTACTTACGTTATTTGTCTCTTGCCATTGATCACCTCCAGACGATAAAAACTGCATCCTTTGCTAAAGGGAAATTGTTTTCCTTTCCATTCTGCATCATTATCAAATATTAATAATACATAGAGAATGTTAATAAGACCTGCTCTAAAATTTACTTATATAAATGAGAGAAAATGAGACATATAATGTAACTTTAAATTTTAAAGTTACTTCTAAACTTTATTGCAATTTTGGTCCTTATATTCATCGGAGTTTTGATCCCTTAATTTTTTTTAATCTATGATATTTTGCCCACTTGTGAAATTAGAACATAAATTTAGTAATATGATACTACTCTTTAGCATTATCATTAGCATTTTAAAGGGAAATGAAGCAAAACAGACGAAATTTTTTTACCATAAATTGTTTAGAAATCAAACAAATTAAGCATTTTGTAATGATATTACTTGCCATATCATTTGTCAAATCACCCAAATTAGTAAAATAAAAACATCAAAACTATAATTAAATAATAGACTTATATGAATGTGTATATATATAGAATTGAATTGTATGGATTTAAAGAACATTTGAGTTTGCAATATCACCTAAATGCCAAATCACCCCAACAGATGATGAGTCCTCCATAGACAAATCATCTATAACAAACTGCAAATCTATGCTCGTAGATTCAGTGAACTTTTTGAAGAACTCTATAATTTCCTGTAAAATAGTACCTTTAATTAAAAAACCAATTGTGATAAAACTTCTATAGTACCTTTAATAATTATGGTAAAATCAAATATTTTTAATGATTTGATAATTGTGATTGATTAAACATGTAAAAATTCTTTTTGAGGAAACAATATATGTAAATAAAACTCTTTAATTAAAATAACTTTATGAAATAATTAAATAATTAGTACCTTGCGACCCACAAAGGGATTGGGAAAGACAAGATCTTCATAAACACAATTTTCAGCTATAAGGTACGCCACGGAATCCACATCATGTGTATTGATTCCCTCATAGAAATTTCTAACAACCGTTGAAGCTGAATCTACAACGTTATCATCAAAATGTGTGGTAGTTGTAACTGATTTATTTTCACCACTATTACTAACCACCATCCATTTTCTTCCAACTCCAACAACAACCTTGTTAATTGAATTTGGAGTATAGATTTTGGTGATTCTTCTATGTGACAAAGAAGTTAAAGGTGAAGTTGAGTTCAAAATTAGCACTTGAGTGTTGGTGGAACTACACACCACAAACATTTTATGCTCCACTTCACCCACCACCACATAGACTCTCCAAACTTAACACTTAATCTTCACATATTACCTTCCAAAATTCTCTCTCTCTCTCTCTCTTTTGTTTTATGCAAAATATTTTAGTGTTTGTTTGATTGGATTTTCTCCCTAGTTTTTGAAAACTATTTGGTAAATCAATTTTAAAAATATTTGTGTGTCTATTCTATTTTTAAAAAGTGATTTAGAGATGAGAAAATAACAACAAAAATTGTTTGTAGAATATATTTTAAAATCTATTAAATAATGTAATCACAAGAAAGTGTTTATAAATGTTAATTCGTTGAATAATAACTTGATAATTGATTATATATATATATATAATTCTAATAAATCAAAAGTTTTAAGTATATATTTGATTATGTAAATATAACGTTTTTTGATTTTAGTTATTGTAATTATCTTATGATATATTAAAAATTAATTTTTTTATATTATTAATTAATAAATTTATTTATATATTATTTAATAATTAATATTATTTTATAAATAAAAAAAATATAAATAAAAATTAAAAGAAGAGTTTAGGTGTTTTTGAAAATCTCATTTTCTTCTCTGCCATAAACCATGAATAAGTTTTTGAAAATCCCGTCTTCTAATTATCCATTAAAATTAAGTTTTTAATTAAAAACTACACTATAATCAATCATAATATTCATCCTATTCTTACATGAAAAACAAGGTTGTTCACCGGTAGTGGTGATGCAGACTTTGAGATTGATGCTGTGTCAATATTTTGGTCATTCCTTCTCATATGCTCATTCTCCAAGTGAAGTGAGATGTATTTGCAAAGATACTATGATGTTAAAGTAAGGTTAATTGTAAATAAAGTTTAAGTGAGATATGAGAGCTGATTATATTGCTGTTGTGATACCAGGTCCTTCTAATCCTACAACTGGTATTGATATTTATTTACAACCTTTGGTTGACGATTTGAAGAGGTTGTGGAATGGTGTCTTGACATATGATATTGCTCGGAGATAAAATTTTATGATGAGAGCTGCATTGATGTAGACCATTAATGATTTCCTCGCTTATGGGATGTTGTCAGGATGGGGCACCCATGGTAAACTAGCTTGTCCTATTTGTATGGAAGATACGAAAGCATTTACTTTAAAATTTGGTGGGAAGGCATCGTGGTTTGACTCGCATCGTAGGTTTTTACCTGCTGATCATGCATTTAGAAGGAACAAAGCTGCATTTATGAAGGGATATGCAGAAAGTCTAGGACCCCCGATGAAATTGACATCAGAACAAGTTTGGAATAAAGTACAAGATATGCCAAAGGTACATGTTGTTAATGGTGTGGCTTGTAAACCACAAGGTTACGGACAATGGCACAATTGGACAAAAAGATGTATTTTTTGGGATCTACCGTATTGGAAAGATAATCTTTTGAGACATAATCTCGATGTTATGCATATTGAGAAAAATTTCTTTGACAACATCTTTAATACTGTGATGAATGTGAAAGGGAAAACAAAAGATAATGACAAAGCTAGAAAAGACATAGGTATATATTGCAGACGACCAGATTTGTTGTTGGTGGAACAAAACGGCAAGACCCTAAAACCTCGTGCGAATTACACTTTATCTAATGATGAAGCCAAATCTGTTTATCGTTGGATCAAAGAGCTGAAGACGCCTGACGGTTATTGTTCTAATTTGGCAAGATGTGCTGATGTGGAAAATGGGAGGATGCATGGGATGAAAAGTCACGATTGTCATATATTTTTAGAGTGTTTACTTCCTATTGCCTTTAGTGCTTTACCGACACATGTATTGAACCCACTTATTGAAGTGAGTCAATATTTCAAGAATTTGTGTTCTTCAACACTCATTGATAAAGATCTGATCAAGATGGAAAATGACATTCCGATCATTCTATGTAAGTTGGAGAAAGTATTTCCTCCTGGGTTTTTTTATTCGATGGAGCATCTCTCAGTGCATCTTGCAAGTAAAGCTAGGCTTGGTGGACCAGTTCAGTATTGATGGATGTATCCATTTGAAATGTGATATATATATACATACATCTCTTTAATTTCAATATACTTCAATTTATATATATATATATATATATATATATATATATATATATATATATATATATATATATATATATATATATATACATGGAGCTTATTGTACATCTTTTGTATATTATAGGTTCATGGGTTATTCAAAACGGTCGGTGAAAAACAAAGCTAGAGCTGAAGGCTCAATTTGTTCATCTTACCTACACTGTGAAACAACACACTTTTGTTCTCATTATTTCAACAATGAAACATTGTCACCAGTTAACGGAAGAAACGCTACTGATAGTGTTATACGTCATCAACATGCTTTATCAGTTTTTTGCTTGTCTGGTCATCATGCTGGTAGGGATTTTCCGATTTTCTGGCCAAGCGACAAAGTATTTAATGCGGCACATGTTCACGTTTTGATTAACTGCACTAAAGTTAAACCATACATTGAGTACGTTTCAAATTCCTCTCCGATCTTATTAAATAATTATATTTTATTATATGATTAAATTGATATTCACCATATATATGGTCATCGATCAGGGCATTTTTAAATACGGGACAATCATCTAATGATATACATTCAAATTTTCCATCATGGTTTCAACAACAAGTGCATCTGGAAGAACAAACTCCTATCCACATCCACTTAAGGCACTTATCTATGGGCCCGAGTGGAAGTTTCAAAGAATGGCACACCTATTACATCAATGGATACAAATTTCACACTGAATCTTGGACTGAAGGAAAAGAAACAATTAACAGTGGAGTTTGTATGAAAAGTGTCTCTGATAGTGGTGTAGTAGAACATTTCTATAGCATAATTGAGCGTATTTATGAAATTAACTACACGTTCCTAGATTATGCGAAAAAAGTGGTGTTGTTTTACTGTATGTGGTTTGATCCATCTAGCAGAGGAACTAAAATCAATTTGATATTCAATACTGTAGACATTCGAATGAGCAAAAGATATCCACGGTTTGATCCATTTGCTCTAGCCCATAATGTAAGACAAGTGTATTATGTTCCTTATCCATCAACTGTCAGAAGCAAGCAAGGTTGGTGTGCTGCAATCAAAACAAGACCAACGAGTGGAATAGAAGAAGTTGAAGCAGGTCAAAATCAAGAAGTTGCATTTCAAATGGATGAAATGTCAAATTTGGATCATGTGATTGGAGATGAGACTATTAGTCAACTTTGTCATGAGTCACACATTGGTGAAGAAGTTGATGAACAAGAAATAGATGAATTAGAGAACGATGAAGCCAATATTGACTTAACTCACTCATCAAATGAATATACTGATGATGAAGATGACCAAGACGAAGACAATTAATTAATTAGGCATTATATATATATTTGTATGGATATCGATATGTATAATATTATATATTTCTTTATTTATGTGAGTGTTAAAATATATTTATGTATATTTCGTTATTATATATATATATATGGATATCATTTATATATGTATATCATTATGTATAATATTTATTTATTTATTTATTTATATTTCTTTATTATTTACATATAATTAATCTTATGTTAATTGTACATACACATATATATATTATATTATATATATGTATGGATATGGATGTATATATATATATATAGACATGGCTTCAGTGGGAGTAGGAGGATCACGAGGTTCAGGAGGTTCAGATGGATCAGGAGGACCAGGAACGGTGACAATACAAGGAATATCCAAAACATCACGTGGTAAGAAAAAAGTTGCTAGACCACGTGTTGTTAATGACCCATCTCTCATGCCGATGCCGACCATTGGTACTAGTGGTGGAGCTATTCCTTTATATCCGGAGATCCCAGTAGAGCCTTATACGTTAGACGAAATTATGGAACCCGGATGTGTTGATTGCTACAACCGCATTGTCATAATTCCAGAAGGAGATGGGTATGTAAACTATGATTGTTAAATATTTTATTATTGCATATCATGTTACATTATTTTTTTAATTAATTTTTATATTTAATTTGCATGTAAATTTTGAAGATATCTTCCTTTTAAATCATATGCAAAGGCAATTGCTAAAGTCATACAAGAGAAATACAAAAAGCCATGGTTGTCTTGGGGTGAGATTAAAGAGGATAAGACACCTCAATTTAGGGAAGTTGATCAGTTTCTACATTGTTTCAAAGTAAGTGATTACATTAATTTATTTAAGTACTGATTAATTATATATACATTTGATTGCTTAATTGAATTATATTTTTAATATTTTTTAAATTTAAACAAACAACAGACTAAATGTACTTGGAAAAGAGAGCATGATGCCGCAGTTATGGCTTCATTTGACCATCGCTTTTCAAAGCGTCTCTCATCTATGTTGTCTTACGCACGTAATAAGGGCGAGGAAAAACGACCTAATTGGATTGGTGAAAATGTTTGGACTGCTTTGTGGAGTAAGTGGAACACAAATGCTTACAAACAGAAGAGAGAGAAAAAGCAAAGATTAATAGAGCATCTGAGAGGGGTACTAGTACTCATAAGGGAGGTTCTATGTCTGCTGGAGAAATTAAATATTATATGGTAATTAATTATTATTTATAATATATATCTATTAATATTTATTCAATTAATCATCACATTTCACCATAAACTTGACATTATTTTAATATATATTTTAGGAAAAGCAACTTTGAAGGGAGGTCACTCAGGCTGACATACATCGCTATCTTTATGTTAATCCTCAAACAAATGAGTATACTGATTCGTTATCAAAAACGATTTAGGTAATTATTATATATTGATTATTATATATTTACACCTTTAAATTATTATATATTAATTATTAACTATTTTAATTTTTAATTTTTTTTATTTTTAATATAGGAACAACTTGAACAAGTCATGAAAGAATGAGATGATCATCAAGCTACTTTTCCTCCTGCTATGCGAGCTACTCCAGTGCAGCGGAAACAATATGAGACTGCAAGTTTTATGAACATCAGTGGTGGCAAGTACAAAGGGCGTGTGCTGGGAGCCGATACTTTATCATCAACCTTTGTGAAGGGTCCAACCGGCTATATTCAGACGGAGACGTCTTCTTCTTATGCTAGTAAGGATCGATCTCATCGTCCGACGCCGATAGATAATCTTGACCAGTTAAAGGAGCAATGGGCAAGTGAGCCAGAAGAAAGGACACAACAGCTGATACAAGCCGCAATTGATAAATTGAATGAGGAATGGAAACAGAGGTTTCAAGAGCAGCAGCAGCAGTTTCAACAGCAACAACAATTTCAACAACAACAATTTTCATTTCCTCTTGTCTTTCATCAGCAGTTCCCGCCTCGGCCTCAATACTTGCATCAACAACCAATTTTCCAGCAGCAACAAAATAACTCTCAATACTCGCAGCAGCAGCAACCGCCTCCAAGTTTCCAACAGAAACACCAGGATCCTTCGAACCCTGCCTTCCATCAAAGCAGCAGCCAATGTTTCAGCAACAACAATATTTTCATAATTAGCAGTATGCTCCATCATCTTCACATCAACTTCCTCAACCTCAACCAGATCATCAAAATGCATACCGACCAACTATGCCAACAGATGGGTTGATCAAACCAGATTTAAATCAACCTCAGCCAGCTAGGGCTCCTCCTTCGACTACTGGTGGTGCCATTGAAGATGAAATTCAATTTCAAAGCATGATGTCTCCTCCAACACAAATGCATAATACTTTTGAGGGACTTCTTTCGTCGGGTATGAATGCAGGAAATAATGATGGTGAGAGTGGAGCTGATCAGACGAATTATTATGATGATTGATGTGATTTGAAGAATTTGAAAATATTATTTTTTGGTTGTATGACATTATTGTGTGCTTAATTAATTTCCACTTTGTAAGACATTATTTGTTAATTTTGGGTTTGTAAGACATTAATTGTTAATTTTGGAATGCATGTTTTATTTGATTTTGTCATAATTGTTATAGTTAGCTTTAATTATTATTAATATTATGTTTTTATATATAATATTTATTTCAATTTTAATATTTAAAATTTAATTTTAATATTTAATTTTAATTTTATTTTAATTTTAATTTAATTTGAATTTAAATTATAATTTATTTATAATTTACATTAATTTAAATTAATGTTTAATTATAACTATAATTATTAATTTAAATATTTAAATATTTTATTATTATTAATTTAAATATTTTTTTATTAATTTAAATATTTTATTATTAATATTTTATTATTTAAATTAATCTTTAATTTAATTATTAATCTTTATTTTTAATTTAAATATTTTATTTTAAATTTTTAATTATATTAAGATTAGTTTATTATATATATATATATATATATATTAAATAAAATTTATAATTACATTATATTTCAAATTTAATTTAATTATAATTTAAATTTTAATATTATAATTATATTAATTTATTATATATAATATTATAATAAACAATTAATTTTGAAATAAAAATTAATTTATTAATTACGTTGGCATTTGTGGCGGCCAAAAGCCCTCACAAATGTCCAGTCAGCAAGCATTTGTGGCGGTCAAAAGCCCTCACAAAGGTCCAGTCAGCAGGTATTTGTGGCGGCCAAAAGCCCTTACAAAGGTCCAGTCAGCATTCCTTTGTGGCGGCCAAAAGCCCTCACAAAGGTCTGATCAGGCAAATTCAGCATGTCCTTTGTGGCGGCCTATGCCCTCACAAAGGCAGACTTTTGTGGCTGCAAAAGCCCTCACCAATGTCTGTCCTTTGTGGCTGCAAAAGCCCTCACAAAATTTTGTGATCAGCTTCTTTGTGGCTGCCAAAAGCCCTCACAAAAGCAACCTTTGTGGCAGTTTTTTTTCCCTTTGTGAGGGCTTTTGGCCCTCACAAAATCCATCTATTCTTGTTGTGATTGTATTGAATTCTATGTAAAAAATAGAATCTCAAACAAGAGTTGAGACATCTTAGATTCTATCATAACAATCTCATCATTATTGTAAAACTCAAACTATAAGAGTTTAGTATAGTTTAGGTAGATTGCAAATTGAATCCTATCAAGGTTGGTAGGTGACCTGATTAATTTATTTTTGGGTCGAAATAATTTAAGTTTTTTAACAGATCAATGTTGATACACTACGCCAAAAATAACATTTTATAGCACGTCATTTATAGCTCTTATTAAATACAATCGCTGTTGTATGATATTTTAAAAATAACGGAGGATACAACAACGTTTTTTTTTACAAGCGTTGTAAAAGACTTGCGCTTTCACATAATTAAATGACCTATTAGAGCGCTTTTTGAAAAAACGCTGTAAAAGACTTTTAAAAACAAAATAAGGTCTTTTACAACGCTTTTGGACAAGCGCTTTAAAAATCCTATAAAAAAGCGTTGTAATAGACTTTCATAAATAAAATAAAGAGGTCTTTTACAATGCTCTTTAAAAAAGCGCTGTAATAGGTTTTTAAAAAATAAAATAAGGAGGTCTTTTACAGCACTCTTTAAAAAAGCTTTGTAATATGTTTTTAAAAAATAAAATAAGGAGGTCTTTTACATTGCTATTTAAAAAAACGTTGTAATAGGCTTTTAAAAAATAAAATAAGAAGGTCTTTTACAACGCTCTTTAAAAAAGCGATGTAATAGACTTTTAAAAAATAAAATAAAGAGGTCTTTTACAGCGCTCTTTTAAAAAAGCGTTGTAATAGGCTTTTAAAAGTAAAATATGGAGGTCTTTTACAGTGCTCTTTAAAAAAGCATTGTAATAGGCTTTTAAAAAATAAAATAAGGAGGTCTTTTACAGTGCTCTTTAAAAACGCACTGTAATAGGCTTTTAATGAGGTCTTTTACAGTGCTCTTTAAAAAAGCATTGTAATAGGATTTTATATATAATAGTAAATCGTTTCAGTTTCCACTTTATTACATAAACTTAACTACGCTTCAGTGTCCTTCTCCTCTTCATTATCCTTCTCATTGCGAACCCTATTGTCCCTACAAACCATATTGTTAACCATCTCCATTGCAAATCATCTTCATATTTGTTACTATGCCTACGAACATTATTACGTACTTCTGCGCATTCTCGTTGTTCCTTCTTAAACGAAACCGTAACCCTATGAACCCTACGTATTTCTTCGCACTCTTCGGGTATTGTATTCATTTATACATTTATTTCTTTTTTAGGAGTTGAGATAATTGTTGGTGATAGTTACTATTGTATCGTGTTATTTTAATTTTTCGTTAACTATTGGATCGGGCTTAGTTTTGGACAGCAGATTCGTAATATTTAGGTCTTCATTTTCAACGGTCGGATCGGTGAAGCGACGTTCAGAGAGGGAAAAACCGTGTTTGCACAGTATCAAGTGTGAAACGAGTGAGATAAGAGTTTATGAAACATAATTCTAGAAACAACTTTGATAATGGTAAGGGCATCACTCCATCCGCTTTCCTACTTTAATTATGTGATGTAAATGTATTATGATGTTATATATTGGTTTTGTTTGTGTGTTATCTTTAAAATGAATATTAATAATGGATGTGTTTAACACGTTCAAATTGTGGAAAATGTATGGTATATCATACGTTGTTATAATAGTTGTGCTTGACATGTTGTGGTTATTAAAGATGATTACTTTGTGTCTAAACTAGTTTGGTTTAGGACAAAGTTGAATGATTTTGGACGCTCTGGTTGAGTGATCTATATTGTTACTAACAAAAGTGTCAACATTCATGCATTCATAGTTGTGTGGTGCGTCATTAATTGGTTGGAGCCCACAGATCCTTGCGGGGATTTTGAGTTAGTGGTGTTGCTTGGAAGGATCCACGAAGCCCTTGCGGGGGACGTGATATTCTGAAATCATGCATTGACATATAGTCTAACAAATAGATTGTGAATTGTGGTTGATTTGTATATTTGGTGCGTTGTGATTTTTAATTGTTAAATTAAATATATAATTTATTTATATTTTTGCTATAACAACTATATATGCATGCATATTTGCTCTGTGTTTGTTATTTTGAGACGACCTTTACATTTGACAAGATGTCACATATAGTGTTACTTGACTGAATAATGTCACGGTCAACCTAATAGGAGAAATGTGAGATACTTTTGTATCAATGTTAGACTTGTTTGGTGAGTTTTTCATAAGTCCAAAGTTTATGACCAACTAGGATTTATGTTTGGGTAGTAAAACGTTAAGAGTTTTGGCTCTAGGAGTTTCTTTTGTTTAGCGTATTAAATTTACTTTTAGTAATTACAAATACTCTGATTCATTATTTTTTGAAATGTAATTGAAATAGTTGTTAAATAATTTTAAAGTAAATGAGTATTTAAGATAATCATAAATAAATAAAAATGAATTTGTAATTTTACGTTTAGAATTTTGTTAGTTAATGTCTCAAAAAAGTGGGATGTTACAATAGGCGATAGGTGATAAATGATAGTTGATAGGTGAAAGGTGATAGGTGATAGTCTCTAACAATGTTGTGCTTATGATGAATTTGTCGTCTTTTATCGTTGTAATAACGATTCTTAATCTTTGCAATAGTCGTGGTACTATCGCAGTGGATCAACACAGTTGGAAATGGTTTTTCCCACATAGGGATCTCTACTTGCAAGCATCTCAACCAGCTTGCTTCTTCACTAGCAGTAGTAGTAACTAGTACTATCATTTCAGACTCCATAGTGGATTGAATCAATATCGTATGTTCTTCGATTTCTAGGATGCAACACCACTGGTTATACTAAAATATAGCCACTGGTTGCTTTGGAGTCATCTGATAAGGTGTTCCAATCAGCATTGTTGTATCCTTCAAGGAAGGCAGGAAACCTTTGATAAAGTAATCCGATACTTATGGTTCTTTTAAGGCATCTCATGACCCTTTTGATAGCGTGTCAATGCTCCATACTAGGTCTACTAGTAAATCTGCATAACAATCCCACAACGTAGGCTATGTCGGATCTAGTACAATCAGTGGCATACTTGAGGCTGCCAATGATGCTCGCATATTCAGTTGGTCTAACACCGTCACCAATGTTTTGAAAAGTTTCACACTTATATCATATGGTGTGCAAGCATATTTACAGTCAAGATATTATTATTTCTTTAGTATTATTTCTACATAGTGAGACTGATCCAAAGAAATTTCATTTTCTGACCTAGTAATCTTAATTTCAAGGATTACATTCGCTTCTCAGATGTCTTTCATATCAAAGTTGTTACACAACAATAATTTCAAAAAATTTACAACATGAATGTTTGAATCAAATATGAGTATGTCGTCTACATAGAAACATATGATAATGCAAATGCCATTTTCAAATTTGTAGTAAATACATTTGTCACTTTCATTCACTTTAAAACTCATTCGATTTAATCAAGTTATCAAACTTTTCATGCCATTTCTTAGGAGCTTGTTTAAGACCATATATATATATATTTATCTAACTTACAGACCTTGTCTTCTTGTCCATGAATTACAAAACCTTCATGTTGTTCCAAATAAATTTCTTCTTCTAGGTCACCATTTAAAAAAGTTGTTTTAACATTCATCTGGTGTATCACTAGGTTATGAATAGCCGCAAGTGATACAAGCACCCTAATGGATGTTAGTCCAGTGACTAGTGAGAAAGTGTCGAAGAAATCTATATTTTCTCTTTGTCTAAAACCTTTGGCTACAAGGTGTGCCTTGTACTTATCAATAGATCCATCAGGTTTTAGTTTCTTTTTCAAAATCCATTTATAACCTATTGGTTTGCAACTAGGAGTCAAGTCTACTAAATGTCAGGTCTGGTTAGACTCTAGAGAATTCATTTCATTGTTTTTAGCTTCTTGCCAAAGATCTACATCCAATGATGACAAAACTTCTTTAAGATTGGCAGGATCCCCTTCTAAATTATAGACCATATGTTCTGGTCCATAATCTTTAGCAACTCTGACTCTCTTACTTCTTTGAGTTTTTGTTTCACCTTGTTTGTTGCTTTCAGTGCTTCTTGTAACAGGAACGTAACTTGGTTCGTTGCCCCCACTATTTCTCCATTTTACAGGGAATTTATTTTCATAGAAGTCAACATCATTTGACTCTCTATAATCACTTTTGCATTTAGGTCATAAAGCCTATACGCTTTGTTCTTTACCACATACCCAATGAATTCTCATTCATAGGCTCTATGGCGAGTTTAATTCTCTCGGGATCGGGGATTTTGACATAAGTTAGACCACCCCATGTTTGAAATTAAGACAAGTTCGATTGTCTTTTCTTCACTATCTCATAAGGAGATGTTTTGTTTTTAGATTTAAAAACTCTATTCAAAACATAACAAATAAGCAATATATTTTATGCACGCCAATTAGATGCAACAATATAGTTAAACATATTAGCAACAACAAGTTCAATAAGAGTTATATTCCTTTTTTCTTCAACTTTACCATTCACTTCAAGCAATAATGGTGTATTTGTTTCGTGTATAATTCTAGACAATTTATAAGACTTATTTAAATGAACTAGAATCATACTTGAGACCTTTTAATCTTTCAACTAAATTGGTTTTCAATTTCAGTTACAAAGATTCTTAACACGTCAAACGTTTCATTTTTATATTTCATTTCTTGTTAACGTCTCATGAAGTTCACATATATCAAAGTGTAATAAATCTAAAGACTCACATTCTCTAACTACAAATTCATGTGAACTATTTATTATTTTAGTTTGACTACAAAAACCACATTTTTCAAAATCATTTAACAATAACTTTGGGATTAAACCTAAGTTACTTAATTTTGAAATCAAATGTTGAAATCAAATATGTTCACATCACATAATATAGCATGTCAATAATTAAAATCACACAACATGTATGCAAAAAGACACATTTTATTGATTTCAACATTCAAATATTAAGAGACATATTAAATTTTAATATTAAATTTAAATATGACATGAGTGCCTCCACGAATCTGTCATCAGACATCTGATACTCTGGGTAGCAGTTCACTACTTATTTATTCATAGCATCTCAAATATCTCCAGCAGTATTGCAAAAACTGTAGTAGTTATACAGATTATCAGCAAGTCCATTAAGAATATAATTCTTATAATTATTTTTCCATGGGTTAATTCTCCAACTTTCTTATCCTTTGCTTTAAACTGAAATAGTTTATTAAAATAAGAGGCAACAAAACCAAATCCAGTAATATCTTCGGCTGACATGGCAGAAAGAAACGTCTTAAAATTGTTGGATTTTGAGTTTCAAAAACTATTTAAAAATCACAATTTATGTCACTAAAGATATTACTGGGTTGAGTCACGGACTAGGTCGCTCTCTTTAAGACGTTTCGCGACACTGTCCAAATTGTGCAAGGCAAACTATCAACCACGAATTCCCGAGGATAAAACAGCCCAGATTCACTATACCGGAGTTCCACTGCACCGCAGAAAACCGTTCTAGAATTACACCCTCAATATGGCGGTTTAAGCCACTCTCAATATGACGATTAAAGTCATTCGCAATATGGTACTATGACCACTCATAACTGTGGCATAATAACCGCTCTAAAAATAAATGGACTGTGGCATTACAACCTCTCTAAAAAACAAAGGGACTGCGGCATAACGACCGCTCTAGAAAACGAAGGAACTGCGGTATAACGACCGCTCTAAAAAATCGAAAGGGATTGCGACATAATGACCGATCTAAAAACCCAAAGGGAATGCGGCATAATAACTACTTTAAAAACCGAAGGGACTACGGCATAATAACTGCTCTAAAAACCGAAGGGATTGCGGCATAAAAATGCTCTAAAAAAACCGAAGGGACTGCGTCATAAAATCCGCTCTAAACCAAAGGGACAGAATGAAAGGGGGTAGTGGCTCGAAATTAGGCAAGCAGAATATAAGAGGGAGAAAAGAGAAAGTTGAGAAAAGCATCCAACTTTGGTGTACTTTTCACAATAGTTTGATCCTAATTATATAGTGATGGAAGCAAACTCACATTTATTTTCTAACCAATGTGGGACTATAGTATGTGTAGATTTAAAACTTCTCAAAATATTGAAGTTTTCCAATGTGGGATTTCAAAAGAATTATTTCCAATGTGGGACTTGAATTTTAGAAAACATGTTTCTTTCCACTTGAATTTACTCAAAATATTTCTTTCCAATGTGGGATTTCAACAAATTATTAAATTCACACAATAACATATTTATGTTCCAACATTTACGATCCATGATCCATACATGGTATGTCATGTGATCTCAAACGATGAGAGAAATATTTGAATATGTGGCAGTGGTGTTGGCATATGAGTCTAGTGATAGTGGTGTTGGCATATAGTAGACATGTGAAATATAAGATATATAAAAATAAAATAATGTGTTGAATAAGTGGAGTAAAAAAATAAAGTAGACATATGTTTGTTGAAAAATAATATGTAATTACTAATTTATCTATAAGAATTATGTTAATCTCCCAACCAAATACAAAGATGATTTTGAATAAAGATTATTAAATATATCGTCCAAATCGGCACCCGCCCCGAATATAGATAAATTAGTCCTTCAACTTTTATTTCAACTCAACCAATACATACATCTACTTATAGTGATGTATTTTTCTTTTATTTTACTTAATCCACATCAATTTACATTGATATTTTAATAGTAAAAGCTCTATGTAATATTACAAAAACATATAAAAATAGATCAATGAATTGGTCAATGATATAAAACATAAAAAAAGTAATTCTATTAGAAAAATTTGTTGAAAAATAATTAAATAAAAATAACACCTTTGACTAAAAAACTCACATGTTTTTGTGTCATCTTTTCTTCCAACTTTAATATCTGAAAACCTAATTATACTATGAATAGATGTGAACGTTGATAAACATAACGAAATAATTTGTTGTTTTTGAATTTCAAAAGAAAAAAAAACTTTTCAAAAATAATTTATACCACCGAAAATATTATTGGGTTGAATCGTGGACTAGGTCGCTCTCTGTAAGACGTTTTGAGGCACTGCCCAAGTTCTGCAAGACAGTCTATCAACCACGAAGTCCCAAGAACAAAACAACTCATACTCTGTATCTGAGTTCTATTGCATCGTAGAAATTCGTTCTACAATTACACCCTCAATATGACAATTGAATGGTTGCCACTCGTAATATGGCACTATGACTACTCGAAAGAAATATAAGAAAAAGTAAAAAGGTGGAGAATAGAGAAAAGCCTTAGATACGAAGAGTTTTTTTTATGTGATTTTCCAACTGAGGAGAACCCTTTATTTATAGAGGAAATTCGCAACTAGATCTGAGAAAAACAAGGGTCCATCTAAACATATGCTCTAAGATTTGACCTCAGAAACGTGCGCTCCAAAACAGATGACCACCCAAAACGTGCGCTCCAAACTTAGGGTTTTGACTCTCAGTTTTGACCGAGCAACAACAGATATGTGAGACCAAAGATTAGGGTTTTGACCGAGCAAAGACAAATGCATGAATTCAAGAAGGAAGATTGGATTAGATATTTAATGTTGACTCGGTGGAATGCATTTACGTAATTAAAGTATTAATTAGAGACAAAACGCAAGCATTTAATTAAAATAAATAATTGATTTTCACATGCTAAAAAATAATACACCACATACACAAAGCCAAAGCCAAGGTCGGGCCGCACGGACGACGGCACGTGTGCACAAGTTTTAACAACGCGAGTGTATTTTTTTTTATTTGAACAAATTCATAAAACAAAGAAATAAATACTTTTGGATAAAATAATTAAGTCATAACACAACGAAAAAGTCAACAATATTTACAAATAACGGAAATAGTTTTTGAAACAAAAATCCAAAGTATTTAAATAGCAAAATACACCTGTGATATGAGACCTATCAGAAATAGCTCATACCCTTGGGGTATTCTCGGCAGACACCTGCATAAAAATATTGCCCCAAGATTCTCTACTTTCCCCATGTTACATCAAAAAGTGCAACATGGACCCATCAAAAGAAAAGTCATAAGGCAGTTTAAACATAGATACAATCTTCCAAAATGAAATAAATACAATCACAAAAGAAAGACATCTAGTCCTTATACAACCACTTAATCTGATCATGCTACAAAAACTACACAACCCGAGTAATCTCCATGCTTCCTGCAAGATTCTCCTGACACAGCTTCGATCAGGTATGTCTAACTACCTTCCCATCTCCATGGTACTAACCTGTAGGACGATCCTGGTTCTCATCTGAGGCCAAAGTCCAGATTTTCACAATAACTATAAAAGGTCACAAACCGAAATTAACAATTATCACAAAGCATTTAAATTTCAAATGCAAAAAATAACCTTTCAAATTAGTATACTCCTTGAAAGGGGTTTTATATGTCAAACATGCATAATCAAAGTTGAAAAATTAAGTTCTTAACAAAACTTTACTGTCATATTCGAATACAACACTCTCGTATTTGAATACAGTGTTGTCGTATTCGAATATAATCTTGTCGTATTCGAATATAGTGCGAAATCATAAGTCAGTAGCAAAAATCATCATGTTGTATTCGAATACAGTCATGTCGTATTCGTACGCGATGTTAAAATTTCAATTGAAACTGAATGTTTTAAATATTTATTCAAATACAAACACCTTGTATTCGAATACAATTGCGAAATAATGCAGATTTCAGCTTCGAAAACGTTTCAAAATCATTCAACTCTTACAACACAAATTCAATCAATCACACTTATCAATTATGGCACAATCACAAACAACAACCGAGTATGTATATACAATCATCACAGTATATCAAACATGACTTGCGTGCTAAGCACCCTAATGCAATGCGCATATGCCCAAATGAATGATTCCAGAATTCCAAACCAATACCCTCCTCGATGGGCGTAAATCATAATTGTACAGCCTCTCACAGACCAGTACTAATTACCAAGGTGCAATCTTTCACGGATCAGCATGATTTACTCTTGTGCAGTCGCTCACAAACCAGCACAACATACAAGAGTGCAGTCGCTCACAGACTAGCACAACATACAAGAGTGCAATCGCTCACAGATCAACACATTCTAGAGTGCAATCTCTCATAGATCAACATGACTTACTAGCCTACAATCGCTCATAGACCAGCACAATTCACAAGAGTGCAGTCGCTCACAAACCAACACGGTTTTCTAAGTGCAATCAGTCACAAATAAACACATTCTAGAGTGTAATCTCTCACAGATCAGCACGACAAGACAATCCCCGCAAGGATAAGATGAACCAGCAATTCACATGGCATCATCCTATGGCCCATCACGGTCACCACTATCATCGTGGCCTCATCGTCGTCACCATGTACTATAAAATGCATGAGCATACTCTAACACATCAAATTCAATCTCCACCATTTCACACCAAATTTACTCATAAATTGCCCATTTTTAAAACTCCACATTTTCACACATAACCCACCAAATTCATTTTCCAGAAACCCACAAAAATCACATCTCCAAAAATTCATAATAATTATTATGAACACATAAAACACACCAACCATAAATCACCACAACTCACACCTCAAACATTCATAATATCAATTATGAATACATAATCAAATTAAATTTAATTCTCCCCAAATTCAACATAAGTCACCTATATTCAATCTCCAAAATGTTCAAACATTAATCACCAAATTTAATCTCCACGAATTTCAACCATAAATCACCAAATTCAAAACTCCACATCTTCAAACAGTAATCATCAAATTCAATCTCCAAAATTTTCAACCATAAATCACCAAATTCATTTCCACAATTTCAAAAATAATCGCACATAAATCACACCAATTTTCATTTCCACAAAAATCCACACAAAAACTCAATCTCATCAAATCGCACTTAAATCGATTTTGAACACATGAACGTATCAAAACTTAATTCCATAAATTCACATATCGAGTCCTATGTGCAATCTAGAAATTTGGAAGGAGCCCTTACTTCCTTTGTAGCTTTAACAACAGATTATGACACCGTGATTAATTACGGTAGCGTGGCAAGGAGCAACTTTCCCTTCTATCACTTCTCGAAAGGGAGCTTAGATCTAGTAGATAAATGAGGGTTTGTGTTTGGTTGTATTTTAAAACCATCAACATGGTTTTCTTTGAAACAGAGAAAGGAAGAAGAAGAAGAAGAAGAAGAAGAAGAAGAAGAAATGAATTCAGGGAAATGTTTTCTCTCTGTTTCGTTCTCTTGTTTATATATATATATATATATATATATATATATATATTAATTAAAACCAACAACCAAATAAATATAAAAAATATATAGATATTTTATAAAATCGTCATTACCCACATTACATCCCTCATTTCTCAACCTAATTTTATAAAAATATCTACTCTCGCTGCAATTCAATCGACAAATGAATTTTTCTGAAAAACACTGCATCTCAGAAATTTTTTCCTTCCATAAAAAATTCACCATAATTAAATAAAATTATTCTTCGATGGATAATTTTAATCGGGTCTCCAAAAAGATTTTTTTTTTGGCATTTAACTCAGAAAATACCATAAAATTGGCTAAAAAGTCTCAGAAATTCAACACAAAATTCCCTAAAATACATAAATTAGAATTTTAAAATTATGGGTCTTACATTACTACCCTCGAAAAGAAGTTTCTGAAGTAAAAATGTCGATTTACAAGAAAGGGGGGTTTGAATTGTAAATGTGCCTTTTAAAAATTCCTGTTAAAACTTAAGAAAATAACTCAAGAATGATCTTGGTTATGAAAACAGAAAACGGAGAACGTTATTGGTTTGTGTTATAAAACAGAGAACGTTCTTAGATTAGCAGAAAATCAGTTTCTATTTTATCTTAATTGATCAATGCAGTATAATAAAGAAAGAGATAGGAAAGAGAATACCACACAAAGATTTATCCTGGTTCACCCAACGTGGGTTACGTCCAGTCCTCACACTGTGAGATTTTCTACTAAGTGTTTAAAACGAAGAACCTTCTTAATCTTACAACACCTAGAATAGATCAACCTTGATCTATTTCCACTTCAATTACTTTCCACCCAGAAAGCAATAACAACACCTATCTAACCTTGATAGGAAGCAATCTTAAACAAACTATAAAGAAACTATTATAGTTTGAGTTTTTACAAATGATTGATTTTGACAGAATCTGATATTGCTCAACTCTTGTTTGAGAATAGATTCTTTACAGAGCATCTAATAATAATTTCATAGCTGATATATGAATGTGCAGCAGTGGTTGTTTTGCGAATTGCAGAAAATGATATTGCCTCTGTTTTGCAGAATTTCAAGCTTAAGTATGATTGTATATTGTTGATTACTTAGCACTTGAATTTCTTCCTTTCTTCATGATTGAGGCCTGCTATTTATAGGCTGGAAATGCACAGGATTAGCATGAAAGAGCTGTTGGAGAGGCCATGCTTTTCCTGGATTTAAGGCAGTACTTGAATAGACATTTCATGCTATGACATAGCCTTTTTTTACTTTTGGATTTAGCATTTAAAGTTGTGCTGTACTTTTCTGACATAACCCTTGATGTTTCTTCATTGTTCTTGGATGATACATTCTCCATCTTGAGTCTTGAGTGCAGCTGGAGAAGATTAGGATCGAATTGCAGACTGAAACAGAGAATGCAAGGCTGCTGTTGATGTGCAGAACGTTCTGGGTTTTTGAGTGAACGTTCTTGAGCTTAAATTATCATTCTGGAGCTCCCGTTTTGATCAACTTGGATTTCTTTTGTGATTTCCTTGTCATATGTCATGATTGAGTGGGCTTTGTTGACTTTTGAATTTTTGGAATTCTTTAGGTCATCATGACTTTTGTCCATCTTTGGGCCCTTTTAATTTTGTGATTAAACAACCTTTTTGAGCTTGGATGAATCCTACTTGTTCCTTGCCATGTACTGATTAGATATGAACAAATTTCCAGGACAGATTCTTTGTTAACGAGGTAGATAAACTTTGAACAACATGTTGTGATGAACTTTTTTGAGGTTGGATCTCTTTCTCTGTTTTAGTGTTCTTGTTGTTGTTTTCTTTGCTTTGCTTGATTAAATTCACTCAAAAGCACAAGTTAAATTAACATAACATTTAGAATCATAATTAACATTCTTAATTAACTTTTTGTTTGTTTTCATCAAAACATTAAATTGAGATTTTGTCTCAATAGTTTCATCCTTGAAACTTAAAGTACGAGTAACAATCCACACTAGGTTTGTACTCAAATTCAACATACAAGTCACAACTTGTTTCACCCGGCCTACTCGAAGAAAGTGTTGCCTACCCCTTTTAATAGGGTGCTTAATAACTCTACACACTACCATAGCTGGTAAGACTCGTCCGTTCTATTCAACATGATTTTTTCTACTATCAACAAGAGATTAAGGATGATCAGTTCCTCAATTTGTCGATAAGTAGCTAACCACCATGATGGTGGCTTAGACTATCTTAACTGAACTGTAATATCACTCTTTGTGACTTATACTTAAGGTTATCCTAATGCACAAGCGGTCTAACAATCTTCTCAAGGTCCACCGAGTTTCCCTTATCTTCCTATGACTTTGGTTGTATCGACGAAGTACTAATGCTCAAAATATGATACATAGCCTCATATACACTCACTTGGTACGAAACTTTCATTAGGTACCAAACCACAACACTAAGTATGACACTAACACCCTGAGCACAAACCAATCATTAGGTACCAAAATGTTGGTCTAATTATAACTTTAATAATTACATCCCAACATTCAGTTGGAGATCAAAGTTTCCTCAAATATTTTCGACAACATGTCAGAACTATACCACCTACAACACATAAACCTCCTTTAGGTTTAGTGCTTTATTTCAATAATCATGTCTCTAACAATAATCCAACTTGAATCTCATTCATTGATTAAGACCAACATTTGTCTCATGCCCAACACCTCAAATTCACGCTTCACGAGACAATTTCTTATATACTTCACAATTATGCACAAACTCGAAAATAATTTTTCTATATCTACTGTCAGCATTCATTCTAGTACTTCTCAATTTTGTCGTGTCCTGTATTTGCAACTAGATTATTATCTTTTCATTACAATAGGTCAAACACATTGTATTCACTTCATCACTTTTCCATTTATACAAACCTTAAATTTCTACCTCGAACCTTGATACATCTTCATTATAGTGATTTCAATAAATCAAGCATCACTAATTCCCACCAAATTTTTTCCATTTCATGCTCAATTCTTCCCTATCAAACAAACATTTAACTTTGTTGATTGACGAACACAATAGCAACCCCCATGACATGCACTCAAGTAGTGCCTTTATACCATTGGCATGCCCTTATAATAACAATGTATGAATTATAGGTGAGATAATTCCTTTCATGAATCTTTAATTGTCATAAGCTACATCTCTATGTGTTGCTCCAACAAGTTTTCTTGGTACATTTTCCAAAATTTGGTTCACTCGTTGGATTCTTATTCCTTCTCAACCTTCACCAAGATACAAACTGAAAGAATCCTAACAATCGAACGTCCTAAAGAACTATTTCTCAAATGTTCCTAATAAGCATTTCTTAAGAAATAATTATCTATAAACTTCATCCTCATAAATTTGCAGTAAAATATCTCAAAGACTCACATACCTTTCATCGTCCATCTAGTTATTGAAACACTCATTTTAAATCTTAACGCTTGACTTCCTAAGACCAACAACTAAACCATAAATCATTTGTTACATTTCTTCTATTTCACATTTTATCATTGAATAAAATTCTAAAATGTGATCCTCGAAATCTCCAAATACTCATCACACCGTCTAATTTCATTCATTTCATCTTAAGATATAATACAAGGTTTTATTCATTGTTGACTCTAATTGTCTTAGTAATCTCACTAATGGAAACTTTTCTAATAATAGCACAGCGTTTTTAGTAAATCTTCAAACACTTTCACCTTAACATGAACTATTTATCATTTGCCTACCTCAACTCCCTCGATTATGAAAGTTTTTGGCGTGAATTGTGTAATAAATTTGTGAATATGTTTGAGTTTGTTTTGTGTGGGATTTGAAAACCATTAAGTTAAATAAGTATTAAGAATGGGGAATCTCTTAATGTCTTGTTTACTTAATGTGTGTTTGTTTGTTGGAAAATCGTTTAAGTTAACTGGGCATTAAGAATGGGGAAACTCTTAATGTCTCGGTTACTTAATGTTGTATTGAAAATTGCTTAAGTTAACTGGGCGTTAAGAATGGGGAATCTCTTTATGTCTTGGTTACTTAAAGTCTCTTTATGTCTTGGTTACTTAAAGTTTGTTTTGAAAAATCGTTTTAAGTTAAATGAGAATTAAGAATGGGGAATCTCTTAATGTCTCGTTTACTTAATGTTTGTCTTGAAAATCGTTTAAGTTAAATAAGTATTAAGAATGGGGAATCTCTTAATGTCTTGTTTACTTATTGTTTGTTTTGAAAATCACTTAAGTTAAATGAGTATTAAAAATGGGGAATCTCTTAATGTCTCGTTTACTTAATGTTTGTTTTGAAATTTGTTTAAGTTAAATAAGAATTAAGAATGGGGAATCTCTTAATGTCTTGTTTACTTATTGTTTGTTTTGAAAATTGCTTAAGTTAAATGAGTATTAAGAATGGGGAATCTCTTAATGTCTCGTTTACTTAATGTTTGTTTTGAAATTTGTTTCAGTTAAATAAGAATTAAGAATGGGGAATCTCTTAATGTCTTGTTTACTTATTGTTTGTTTTGAAAATCGCTTAAGTCAAATGAGTATTAAGAATGGGGAATCTCTTAATGACTCGTTTACTTAATGTTTGTTTTAGTAAACCGTGCAGACCCGTGATAGGTGGCACCTTGGTAAACGGTACGGGCCCGTGATAGGCAGTACGTTTATGGTTTACGCTTTTTGGTAAGTTGTGCAGACCCGTGATAAGTGGCACCTCGGTAAACAGTACAGACCCGTGATAGGTGGTACGTTTATGGTTTACGATTTTTGGTAAGTTGTGCAGACCCGGGATAGGTGGCACCTTGGTAAATGGTACGGGCCCGTGATACACAGTACGTTTACGACTTACGTTTCTTGGTGAATTGTGTTTGTCCGTGAGAGACTGCACAGGGGTTTGTCCGTGAGAGACTACACCCTGTTAAATTGTGAATTGTTGGTTCATTTTGTCCGTGTGGGTATTGTGTTATAAGTGTTAAGTGTTATGTTTTGGAATTTGGTGATAACATGTTTGATAGCAATACCATTTCGAAACTCCTGATGTTGTAGTAATTGTGTCATAAGTGTTAAGTGTTATGTTTTGGAATTTGGTGATAACATATTTGATTGCAATACCATTTCGAAAACTCATGATGTTGTAGTAATTGTGTTATAAGTGTTAAATGTTATGTTTTGGAATTTGGTGATAAGATGTTTGATTGCAATACCATTCTGAAACTCCTGATGTTGTAGTAATTGTGTCATAAGTGTTAAATGTTATATTTTGGAATTTGGTGATAGCATGTTTAATTGCAATACTATTTCGAAACTCATGTTGTAGCGATTGCGTTATCAGTGCTAAGTGTTAAGATTTGGGATTATGTATGAATGTGATTGAGTTAGTTTATGAATTTTTGAAAGAATACACAGGGAAATCGATTTACCCAATCGATTTGATGAGTTACAGGGGCCCTGTCTTTCACGAAATCGATTTACCCAATCGATTTTGTAATATGTTTTTCAAAATCATTTAAGAAATCGAATTGCCAAATCGATTGGATTTATTACAGGGGCTCTGTCTTTCACGAAATCGATTTGCCTAATCGATTGGATTCAATACAGGGGCTCTGTCTGTTAGGAAATCGATTTACCCAATCGATTGAGTCAATCGATTTACCCAATCGATTGATTTAAGCCCAGAGTTCAGTTTTCACTAAAAACTTTCAGGAAATTTATTTCCCCGATCGATTGGCTTAGTGGAAAATCTTATTTTGAGTTAGATAATTGATTGCTCAATTGATTTATCAATGTTTTGGTGAGTTATGTATTACTTGATGGATTGAGAACTTTCTTTTGTTTTCATTTATATTTGGCAAGCATTACATGAACTTTTAGCATGTGGAAAATCCTTCTAAGATGTATGATAAATTGAAAAGGTTATTTGTGCATTGAAAAGCTTAAATGTTATGTGTTAACTGTTAATTTCGGTTGGTGACCCTTTACAACTATTGTGGAAATCTGGGCTTTGCCCTCAGATGAGAGCCAGGATGATCCTACCGGTTCGTACCCTACGGATGGGAATGCTTGATTGGAGCTACGTTAGGAGGATCTCACCGGGCGTGTGGAGATCATTCAGGGTGTTTAATTGTTTTGTAAAATGATCAGACTAGGTTGATACAGAGGGAACATATGTCTTTCTTTTGGGTTGCTTTTATTTTTAAATTGGAAGACTGTACCACCTTTGTTATGTAAATATTTTGAATTCATATTTTGAGAACTTTTTCCGCTGCTTGTAAATTATAATGACTTAATTATTTATCCAAAGGTGTTACCTTATTTATTTCTCTGTTTTATTTTAATTTCTTTTGGAAAAAAAAATACACCCTCGCTTTGAAAAACAGGGTGTTATAGTGTTCACCATGTACTATGAAATGCATGAGGACACTAACACATCAAATTCAATCTCCACAATTTAACACCAAAATTACTCATAAGTTACCCATTTTCAAAACTCCACATTTTCACACATAACCCACCAAATTCCTTTTCCATAAACTCACATAAATCACATCTCCAAAAATTCATAATAATCTTTATGAACCCATAAATCACACCAACCATAAATCACCATAACCCACACCTCAAACACATATCAAACATCCATAATTTCAATTATGAACACATAATCAAATTAAATTTAATTCTCCCCAAATACAACATAAATCACCAATATTCAATCTCCAAAATTTTCAAACATTAATCACCAAATTTAATCTCCTCAAATTTCAACCATAAATCACCAAATTCAAAACTCAACATCTTCAAAAATTAATCATCAAATTCAATCTCCAAAATTTTCAACCATAATTCACTAAATTCAATCTCAAAATTATCAAACATTAATTATCAAATTCAATCTCCAAAATTTTCAACCATAAATCACTAAATTCAATCTCCAAAATTTTCAAACATTAATCATCAAATTCAATCTCCAAAATTTTCAACCATAAATCAACAAATTCATTTTCACAACTTTAAACATAATCGCACATAAATCACACCAATTTTCATATCCAAAAAAATCCACACATAAATTCAATCTCATCAAATAGCACTTAAATCGGTTTTGAACATATGAACATAACAAAACTTAATCCCATGAATTCACATATAGAGTCCTATATGCAATCTAGAAATTTGGAAGGAGCCCTTACCTCCGTTGTAGCTTTAACAACCGATTACGGCACCGCGATAAATTACGGTAAAATTTTCGCTTGCATCGTCGCTTCAAAAATTAGCTCACTAGCATCGTAGCATGGTAAGGAGCAATTTTCCCTTCTGTCACTTCTCGAAAGGTAGCTTAGATCTAGTAGATAAATGAGGGGTTGTGCTTGGTTGTTTTTGAAAACCATCAACACGGTTTTGAGTCATCTGATAAGGAGTTCCATTATCTGGTTGCTTTTGAATCATGTTTTTCTTATATATAATATAGCATGTTCATCTCATATCACTATGCCTTGTTATTACCCATTTAACCTAATTCTTAGGATCTCCAGTCTTTTAGGTCAGGTTACCATCATAAGTGACTCATTGATCTATAGGCAATAGTCTCATCCTTTTGGATGTATTTAGGACTTTCTCTCTAGCTAATCTTTTCATCAAAGGATCTGCTAAATTTTCATCAGTGCGTACATGATTCACTATAACAGCTCCTTTAGAAAGTAATTCTCTAACTGTGTTGTGCTTACGACGTATTTGTCGTCTCTTATCGTTGTAATAACGATTCTCAATAGTTTTGGTACTATCACAATGGATCAACATAGTTGGCAATGGCTTTTCCAACAGAGGGATCTCTGCTAGCAAGCATCTAAACTAGCTTGCATCTTCACTAGTAGTAGCTAGTGTTATTATTTCAGACTCCATAGTGGACTAAGCCAATATCGTATGTTTCTTAGATTTCCATGTTACAGCACCACTGGCAATACTAAAAACATAGCCACTGGTTGCTTTTGAGTCATTTGATAAGGAGTTCCATTAGCATCGTTGTATCCTTCAAGGATGGTAGGAAACCTTTGGTAATGTAATCTGAGACTCATAGTCCTTTTAAGGTATCTCATGACCCTTTCAATAGCATGTCAATGCTCCATACTAGGTCTACTAGTAAACCTGCACAACAATCCCACGATGTAGGCTATGTCAGGTCTAGTACAATTAGTGGCATACCTGAGGCTGTCAATGTTGCTCGCATATTCAATTTGTATAACACCTTCACCAGAGTTCTTGAAAAGTTTCACATTTGGATCATATGGTGTGCAAGTAGGTTTATAGTCAAAGTAATTATATTTATTTAGGATCTTTTCAACATAGTGAGATTGATCCAAAGAAATTCCCTTTACTAACCAAGTAATCTTGATTCCAAGGATTACACTTGCTTTTCCGAGGTCTTTCATATCAAAGTTGTTACTCAACAATGATTTCACATTATTTACAACATGAATGTTTAAACCAAATATGAGTAAGTCTTCTACATAGAGACATATGATAGTGAAAATGTCATTTTCATATTTGTAATAAATACAATTGTCACTTTCATTAACTTTAAACTCATTCGATAATCAAGTTATCAAATTTTTCATGCCATTGCTTTGGAGCTTGTTAAAGACCAAACATAGACTTATCTAACTTACGTACCTTGTCTTCTTGTCCATGAATTAAAAAAACCTCCAGGTTGTTCCATATAAATTTCTTTTTCCAGGTCACCATTTAAAAAACTTGTTTTAACATCCATCTGGTGTATCACCAAGTTATGAATAGCCGAAAGTGATATAAGCACCCTAATGAATGTTAGTCTAGTGACTGGTGAAAAAGTGTCGAAGAAATCTATATTTTCTCTTTGTCTAAAACATTTGGCTACAAGGCGTGCCTTGTACTTATCAATAGATCCATTGGGTTTTAGTTTCTTTTTCAAAATCCATTTACAACCTATTGGTTTGCAACCAGGAGGCAAGTTTACTAAATGGCAGGTCTTGTTAGACTCTAGAGAATGTATTTCATCGTTTATAGCTTTTTGCTATAGATCTGTATCCAATGATGACAGAGTTTCTTTAAGATTTGTAAGATTTTCTTCTAAATTATAGGCCATATATTTTGGTCCATAATCTTTAGCAACTCATACTCTTTTACTCCTTCCAGTTTCTGTTTTGTCTTTGTTATTGCTTTCAGTGCTTCTTATCACAGGAACTTGACTAGGTTCGTTGCCCCCATTATTTCTTGATTTAAAAGGGAATTTATTTTCATAGAAGTCAACATCAGTTGATTCTATTATCTCTTTCGCATTTAGGTCATAAAACATATACGCTTTACTGTTTACTGCATACCCAATGAATACACATTCATAGGCTCTACTTGCAAGTTTAATTCGCTTGGGATCGGGGATTCTGACATAAGCCAAACAACCCCATATTCAAAGATAAGACAAGTCGGGTTGTCTTTTCTTCATTATCTCATAAGGAGATGTTTTGCTTTTAGAATTAGGAACTCTATTCAAAACATAGCAAATATTCAAAATAATTTCCCCCACCACAGTTAAGCATAATAGCAACAACTAGTTCAGTAAGAGTTATATTATTTCTTTTAGTTTTACCATTCATTTCAGGTGAATACGGTGCAGTATTTTCATATATAATTCCTTGGGTTTTATAAAACTCTTTTAACAAACTGGAATCATTCTATGTTCCTCTATCACTACGAAACCTCTTAATCTTTTTATTGATTTCAACATTCAATTTAAACATGCCATTAGTGGCATACTCTTTCCCAACAAAAATACCATTTTTAGAAATGGTGTACAAATTTGCCCCTATAGACTGAGTAAACATTGCCTTATTGAGAAGAAACCCATAAACCAGATTCTTCCTTAATTCTAAGGCGAGTTATCAGACTTTCTAGACAAAATTCTTTTGTTTTATGCCTGAGAAATTTTTTAAAATCTTTCCAAGCAGGGGGCAGTTTGTCAATAATAACAGCAATTTGAAACTATTCGTAGATGATCTTGTGAGCAATTTTCTGGATTTCATGAGACTGAGCTTCCACTGATCTATCATCTGTTATCTGATATTTGAGGTAGCGGCTAACAGCATACTTTTTGGCTCCAGCTTCCTTAGTATCATATTTTTTCTTGAGAGGATCCCAAACATGTTTAGCAGTATTGTTGTCGGAACTGTAGTAATCATATAAATCATCAGCAAGTCCATTAAGAATATCATTCTTACATAAGTAATCATTATGCTCTCATTGGGTTAATTTAGCAGTTATCTTACCCTTTTCTACTTGTTCACCTTCTTTTGGAACAACAAGAATGTCATCCTTCAGAACGTTGGCAACTTTTTTTGTGGTTAGAAAAAAACAACATATGTTGTCGCCATCGTTTGAAATGATTTCCCTCAAACCTGAATGGTTTATTGTAGTCAAAAGCAGAAGAACCTGTCCCAGTAATTTCTTCGATAGACATGGCAGTTCGAAAACGTCTTAAAATTGTTGTTTTTGAATTTCGAAAAAAAAAACTTTTTAAAAATAATTTATGCCACCGAAAATATTAAGGGTTGAGTCGCGGACTAGGTCGCCCTCTGTAAGATGTTTCAAGACACTTCCCAAGTTGTGCAAGGCAGACTATCAACCACAAAGTCCCCAAGATAAAACAACCCAGATACTCTCTGTTAGAGTTTTACTGCACCGTAGAAAATCGTTCTAGAATTACACCCTCAATATGGCAGTCGAATGACTACCACTCGTAATATGGCATTAAGATCACACAAAAGAAAGAGAAGAAAAAGTAAGAAGGGAGAGAAGATAGAAAAGTCTTAGATACGAAGAGCTTTTGATGTGATTTTCCAACAGAGGAGAACTATTTATTTATAGAGGAAATCTACAACTGGATCTGAGAAAATCAAGGGTCTATCTAAACGTATGTTCCAAGATTTGACCTTAGAAATGTGTGCTCCAAAACCAATGACCACCCAAAACGTGTGCTCCAAACTTAGGGTTTTGACTTTGAGTTTTGATCGGGCAACAACAAATACTTGAGACCAAAGATTAGTGTTTTGATCGGGCAAAAACAGACGCACGAATTTATGAAGGAAGACTGAATTAGATATTTAATGTTGACTCAGTTGAGGGTAGTTACGTAATTAATGTATCAATTAGAGACAAAACGCAAGCATTTAATTAAAATAAATAATTAATTTTCACATGCTAAAAAATAATACACCACAAAGCCAAGGTCGGGTCAGACGACGCGCATGTGGTTGTCAATTTGCTTGTGTTCTCCTTCCTTCACAAAATTGGGGTACCCCTTGGGGCACGCCTCAAGTATCATACCTCCCTCTTATATACCCTACTAGTGTGTGATATCCCTCCTATGTGGTACTTCTTCATTTTTTCAATTCACAACAACACTAGCTCTCATAAATGTCATCATTATTTCCAATAAACTTTCATTAAAGCATCATCATTTCCAACATAATTAGATGAATCATCACATTGATTTGGAGAAAATAGAGATTCACAGGCTGGGTAGTGAATTCTAACAATTTGTAATTGCTTGTCATATCTTAAATTATATGTAATACAAGGAAATTTGATGATATTTAAGCATATAAATTTGTAGAGTTTGTAATATGTACAACTAACACATAATTGTTCTTGACGGAGAGACCTCAACAAAATTTATGTTTCAGAGTTTAATTTGATGTTAGAGTTTTAGATTTTAATCATCTAATATGACAATGATAAAAAAAAATTAAATAATAAAATGTATTGATAAATAGAAAAAAAACTTGAAAAAAAAATTTAAAAGAATTACTAAAACGATGAAATCATTTTTGAAATATTATCTTAATTTTAGATTCTATAATTGATATATTTTATAAATAAAATTATTTTGACGAGTAAAATTTTGATTGTTGTGTTATTATTGTTGAAAAATATATTTGAGTTTAATAAAAAAATGACATATTATCTATACATCTTTTCTTGTCACATGACTATGCATCATGTGTATGCAATGGGTTACATGATATATGTACAAACTTAAATTTATTTATCAATTTTT
>JBBPBT010000959.1:448603-460636 GCA_037974875.1 Cicer bijugum | reverse complement strand
TCAATAAAAAAAAATTAGTTGATTTTTTTTTATCATCAACACAAAAATAAGTATAATACACTATTTTGTAGAGACTAAAACTATTTTTTTTTTAAATTTTACAAAAACTAAGTTTAAAGTCATGAATTACTCGACCATAACGGTGTTAAATATTAAAGACTAACAAAAAAAAATGTTTGCATTTTACAGACTAAAAATTATTTTACAAATACTAAAATCATATCTCTTTGTATTTTTCATGGACTAAATTCGTATTTAAGCTAGGAATCATAGGAGTTTAGTATTGTTGGCTTATCTATGTTGACTGATTTATGTTTGCTAGTTTGTCCATGCATTAGTGGTTTATGTTTGTTATAATTTACTTTTGTTACAATTCAATACTAGATTAAAAGACCTATTTTGGTTCCAATTTAAGACAAGACAAATTTAGTAGTCATTAGACCTCTTTTCATTACAATTTAGTACAAGATCTGTTTACATTACAATTTAATGCAAGGCAAATCCAATAGCCATCATAGCTCCTTTATTCATCTTTATGAATATTAGTAATCACTCCCTTCTACTTGAGGCATCTATGAGCAGGATTAGACATGATATATGGAAGTCTGATTTCTAACTAATGTTTTTTGGCGTGTCATCCAAGGTTGTGAAAATCCGACCAAAACTAGTAGGTTCAACCTGAAACAAGGTTGTGAAAATCAGACCAGACTAGTAGGTTCAACCTGAAACCAGCTTATTGTCTAGTCAACATGAACCAAAAAACCGCTCCAGCAAAGAACCGGCTAGAAACTGGAGGAACAGGTAGTTTTCCGGATCAGTTCAGTTTAGCTAAACACTAATTTTCTTTAAAAATTTAGTAGATGATGTCTGATTCCAAAGATAGTAAAATTTGTTACAATGTAGTGGCATATTTGACAACAGGAAGTAAAATTCCATGAATTAAATAAAAATAAAAGCATCCAAGTTTTGAACTTTATTTGTGTTGTAGATAGGATCAATGTGCCCTGCATCATTAATCAAAAAAAAGAAAAATGAACGTTGCATCAAACGATAATAGACATGTACTACATTTAGCAGGAAACCAACTTTTGAAGGCTCGCGTCTTATTTTTAGATACAGGCTTGCTAACATGTTTTTACAATTTTTTACCTGTCAAAAAAATGAATGTAATGTTATGGATTGCTAATAAGTACAACCAAGTAGAAAGGATATGCCACACTATATAGTCTATACCATAAAGTTAAATGCTATGAAGAACTGACATGGGCACTAAACATGACAGTGACACGTCGACACCGATAATAATTTGAAAAAATGAATTAATTAAATGTAATATGTTTTACTGTCTTGATGGTATCTGACAACAACACATGTTGGACAAGCCTTTAATAAAAAATGTTGTACTAATGCACTTTCGGTCCTTCTAGGAGACCATATTTTCAGACTTAGAAACAGGAGACTACAATTGTAAATCAGTGAAAATAGAGAGGACAAAAAGTGCATTTAAGCTAAAAAAAAAAAACTGTAATGCAAAATATTTCAACATAGTTAATCACACTTGTTTCTAAAACTAACAAACCAATGACAACATATATATCATATAGATAGAGACAGACACGAAATCAAAAAAATACCTCAAGGATAGGAGGCTAAGATACCAGATGCACAGCACGCCATGTACAAAAATTAGCTGATAGGCCCTTTCTAATATAATGCTTACTACTCCTCAGCTACTTTTGGTTGTATCTCTGTCGGTAAAAACCTCACGTGCACCTTTTGATAAAGCAACTTTAAGTCTTGTTTCTAAATTAACATATTTTCAGATAACCGGCTCCAAGGAAAGACTTGCAATCTCCTGCCCCTCTTCATCCAGATCATTTGAATCTACATTGAGTTTTAAACTACAATTAGAAAATCGATTGTTCATCCTTCTCTTTCTTAAAATCACTTCTGATTCCTTCATCAACTCAATGTAATTCTTCCTCACCCTCAATAGAGGATGCTTTTCGATAGCTGCTTCATCACAGTACGCTTCCTTAAGAATGACTGTACACGTTTTATTCCTGAAAGACAGGTAAAACATATGGGGATGCCGCTCGAATGCTCTGTGCACTTTCTGTGGAAAACCGAAGTACTTCTTGAGACAAAGGAGCTTTCTTCTCTCTGCTGAATGCTCAACAAATAGGGAAAGCAGTTCGTGAAGAACACCAACAAGCCTTTTCTCTGCTATGTCACTGTCTGGATTCAAATTCGAGAAACCAACATATGGTGAAATATAAGGTAGCTTCTGAAACTCATGTAGCCAATTTTCAATCTTACTTTTCATCCTTAAAGCCTTCGATGGAAAAAAAGGAAATTCAATTGCCTCTGTCGGTGAACCATCGAAGTACAAACCTCTTTTCATGGCATTCCTCTCCAACACAGAATAAACCTTTTCTCTGTTTTCAATAGCCAACCCCTTCAATCCATCTTCCATCTCTACAAACTTGAAAGATTCGTCGAGATTTAGTTCCGGGTACTGCAGAAAATCATTAGGCAACCCCAAATACCACTGCATCCCTTGAATTATCTTCAAAGGTAGAACTTTTTCTCTGGTCATCAATATCATTTTCCTCAACCTGGATCTCAAATCCTCCCTACTTTCTTCATATACTCTTTTTTCATCCCTGTCAATCTCGGCAGCTTCAGATGTCAACCTAAACCAAGGATGATTATACTCAGGACCAGTAAACTCTTCAAAAATAGATGGATATTGCCTCATAAATCTTGCAACCTTCATAGGCACATCTAATTGTAATCCCCTCTTTGATACTGTGGAGATAGGGATGCACCCATTGGGATCCTGGACAATGCAGTTTTTTAGGGCGATTACAGGCTTAAGCTGAACGGAGTGGTGAATGTGTTCGATCGAGTCATAGTATGAATCTTTTTTCCATTTCATGTACACATTCACATAATTAAACCTCTGGATGTGTGAGAAAGGAAGACTGGGGATCTCATAACTAGAGGGCAAGACTGATCCTTTAAAACGGCCGAGCACCTTTCTAACTGTTTTGGCTGCGGATATCTCGAAGTTTAATAACATTGACAAGTTTTTTTTTTTTTTTTGAGGCAACAGTATTGACTACAAATGGATACAAGGTTTGACCTGTAGAAGATTAAAGAAAGGGAGTGATTCAGCCAAAAAAATTTACAAAAAAAATAAAATCAAATAACAAATTCAGACGTTAAACAAAAGAGAGTTAGATTAGCATAGCTAACTAACAAGATGCACGGAAAAAACAAGAGCTTCAAAAATGCAAATTTCCAGTAATTTTGCCAACAATGATTCACGTTAACAAAGAAAATAACAGACAAACCGAACCAAAACAAAAAATCCTATTCCAAAATCAATAGGAAACAAAACAACCATATAATGAGAACTTCAATTTACTCCAAAACCAAAACAGTAGCCACAGCATATGAGATCAAGTTTGTACTACCATCAAGAATGAATGCTAACATGTAGTGCTGAGGCTTTTATTAACCAAATATGTCAAGGAGTGGTATTGGACAATCACTGCTACGTAGACAAACATGGAGGTGGGATTATACTGGATAAGGCTCACATGGCTGAAGCAAAAGGGGTTCTTGAAACAAGATATATATATATATATATATATGTGTGTGTGTGTGTGTGTGTGTGTGTACACGCTCGCGCGCACGTGTGTGCAAGTAGACAAGATCATATAAAGTTCACAAGCATAGCATCTTTAATTTGAAATGCTATAAATTCATTAACATAATGTAGTTAAGTTTTGTGTTCATCATTGTTACGGCCAAGATTAGAGCTCTTTAATCCCCTGCTTGAAGTGTCCCCCAAGCTTGACATATTGCCCAATTCATAGAATTTGAAGTGACTAACTTTGGGCACTTAGGCCCCTTTGTTGTCCCTTAGGTTTAATTGATGGGCATTTAGGCCTACATCATAATTTTGTATTATGTATTCAATGAATGATAACAACCTTTTCTTAAATAAAACTTGAGATTATGCACACATAATCAAATCGTATGACAATTACAAGTAACTTTATCTAGTTCTTCAATAACATAATCATCCAATCATACGACAATTACAACTAATTTTATCTCACTCTTCATTCATCCCATTAACCAAGTACTTATCGATCATGGAACCCATCAAAACGAAATCATGACATTGAAAGGAATACAAACTATATCCTACAAAATACTCGAGATTAGGTGCTTGCATAACTTAATCATCATTAATTAAGAGAGGTTGCCGAAATCCGTTATTTACCTACACATTCCACATATCATAACCTCAATGAAAAGAGACTATAACACAGAAGAAGGACAATGAAACTCAGCAGTTAAAAGAAACAAGACATGCATTTTATACTTCACAAGCACCATTTGAAACAACAAAAGTCACCATTCCACCCATGAATCACATAAGATACATTTTAAACAAGGTAAAATACCACACAACAAATTCTTATAGAGTTATTCATAGAGCCCATTTGCTACAGCTTATTTCGTAAAATAATCACTCTGGAAACTTTTCTTCTGTTTGTTACATCTTTTTGGAAAAATGATAATCTAAAAGTAAAAAAATCTAAAAACGACTTCAAACAAGAGAAGTGGTTTTGTTTTTTTAGTAGCTTCTTAAAAAAACTAATTTTCATAATTCATTTAAAAAAAATGATTTTTATTATGTCACAAACACAACATGTTCTACTTTTCTTTAAAATCTCTAAAAAAATAATCTATAAATTACTAAACACATTTTTTTATAATCCATAACAAACATACTCTTAATTTCTCTTAAAATCAAAAGCCAATCTTACAATAAATTTAACAAACACATAGCATGCATATTATAGATATCAGTCAACTATTTCCAAACAGAAATTAATTGAATAAATTAGTGAGAGAATGGTCACCTTGAAAGAAAATGGAAGATAGGAAAGATAATGTGCCCTATGTCGCAGCAAGATTGAATTTCCCTTTTTGTTGGAAGTTCCCTCCAATGAGTAAATGAGCAAGATGGAATTTGAAGAGGGTAAGTTTGTGGGTAGAGAGATATTGTGAAAGAGAAGATGAAGTGGATTCAACGAATGGTGGTTGAGTATAGAAGAAATTGTCTCGTGCAGCGAATGAACATTTTTCATGAAAATATATATAGAAAAATTGTTACAGACTATTAGAATAAAAAGTTTTAAAGCACATAATAATTGTTCATCACATTGTGTTAAAAGTCAAATATTGATATAATTGATATAACAACAATTATACTGATAAATAATTTTTTTCGACTTTGACGGTATATAAATTTATATAATATTATTGATCATGAGAACAAGAAATACTGATTATTTGAAATTTCACCCATTTAAATTATAAAATTGATATTCTAACCATTCTTAATTGATCATATAAGTTCACATAATATCAATTATTTATTTAATCATCAATGATTTATATTGTTAGTATATTTTCTAAAGTTAATTATTCATTTTAAATAGTCAAATTCAATTATTTAAGATAAAAAAAAACATTTATATTATAAGTTTTTTTATAGAAATAATACATTATTTAAATTTTGAAAATCGAACTTAAAATGTAAAGTCCTTAAAAAAAATTTAAATAATGTAAAGTCCTTAACTAATTTTAAAAGTTATAATTTTTTTATTTTTAATTTAACTAATAAATTAAAGATTTAATTAAATAATCAATTAGTTGAGTTTAAGTTGTAAATGACTTTAATTAATGACTATTCATTTCAGAGAAATCGAATTTAAATCATAATTGGAATAATTTTTTATCATATTTTACCTATTTTTTAAGATTATCAAGACTCATTTTCAGTGAGAATTAAAGTTAGACAAAAACATGCAATCTAATTCAATAGATCATTTCATATACATTATATTAATATCTAGATAAATATCTATGTTTACTTGAAAATGGTTTTTCATATGCAAAGGAAAATTAGCCACAAGTCTTTGATAGTATATGCAAGTGAATGTACTATGAAGATGTAAGTAGAGGGCAAGCATATTTTAGTGGCATTTGACTCTTCTAAATGAGTAATGTTAACCGTCGATACTTTTTCAGTAAATCCCATAACAGCAATAAGTTTTGTAGGTATAAAAGTATTCAGTTTCTATGGAGTGCTAGTATTTTATAATTCAACATGGATCCATTTATATGATTCAACTAAGACCGATAATTCAGTTCACTTAATGGGGATACAAAAGCACCCTCATTAAATTCAAACAATCACATTCTAGTAGTAAACAAATACAAACATTTGGATACAATCAATTTCCATAACGAGGTGACTAAAATTCCAATCACTAAACTAGGAGCTACACTATCCAATGCCTAACACTTATCAACAAATACCCAAAAGGTTTTCCAAAATATCCATAGAAACTTAAATCAAAATGCTAAAGAAATTCAATCACCCTTCTCCTAAGTACCTCTCAAGGTTATATATATAACTTAGAGACCTACTTTCAATTGTTAAGTAATACAAAGATAACTTATGACATCATCTCTAAAGTTGATGAGGTCAAGACACAAAACCAAAGCTCCTTTAAACAAAAAGCTGGTCTAGTGTTGTAGAATTTCCACAGCTTCTCCTAAGCTGTTATGTTGTAAAGAATTTCCACAGCTTCTTCCCCACTGAAGTTTCACCAGGATGTTGGTAATCTTCATCAATCTCATTCTCATCATCGTCGTCAGCTTGGCCTGCATCTTCTCCGTGTGATTCACTTCTGTACTCTGCATCGTGATCCTCCGCGTTATCTGCTGTTCCATTCACCTCCTCACTCAAAGCCATGTTGCTGGCAAATGTCCTTGTTGCATCACCATAATCATCTTGCGCTTCAACTACTTTCTGAGACTGGAACAAATAACATTTAGCTTGATATCCAAAACTCATTAAAATAAAAAAAGACCAAAATAAGTACGTGCAACATGCAGATTAATATGCTACTGTACCAAGCTTACCTGATCAAGATCTATGCTGTCACCGTTCTCGTTAGCAATGCCAACCGAATGTGAACGAGAAGTTTTGGAGTTGGTTTTTACTCCCGCACCTTTTACACGGCCAACCTCTCCCTCACTTTCTCTGCCGCCACCAGACATGCCTCTAGCAGATGAAGTTGTTGCTCCACTAAAAAAATTCAGAGGAATCCATGTAAGTTGGAAAAACATGGACAATGAACACATACAATAATATATAGAAATCACGGGTATGCTTACGTTTTGTGTCGCCTCAAATTATATCTTGTTTCACCAGCAGTTTGTGCAGGAGCAACAGCCTTCTGTCGTCTCTTTTTGCGTTGTCCTGGTATTAAACTATCAGAATGTCCTTCACTAGCATCACCTTCATGTTCACTAGCAGCAATTTGAGATGTTTGAACCCGGTTTCGCTTCCGCAAATTAGACGTTAGTCGTATGCTGGGTGGTTTCTGACTTTCGGAATCCATGTTGGCAGAATCCTCAGCATTTCCATTTGGAAAATCAATCTCGCGATCATCTACAGATTCCCCGGGTACTGCCTCGGCAGCTTTAGATTCCCCAAGAATAGCTTCAGCCTCGTTGATAACAGCTTTAACAGTTTGCGTACGCTTTACTCTGGGCCTTCCTGCTCCCCTGCGAGGTTTCTGCTGCCCAACCTTTGAATCAGTAGCCTGCAAATCATCTGGTGCTTTTGTGTCAATGTTGCCCTGGTTGTCAATAGAGGGATCGTGGTCAGCTTCAGCCTCTGTGATTTCATTGCCAGATTGTACCCTCGGCGCATCAAAAGAATCATTGGCAATTGCAAAAGACAATTCTGGTTCATTTTCAGTGCAGAGAATTTTTGCTGGCGAATCATCAACATTCGCCTTCTCAATAGATAAAGGAGCCGCATCTCTAAAACTATCAACTTCAGATTCCATCTTTTTAATGGGGGAGATCTTGAAAATCTTAGAGGTGCATTTACGGAGCCAAGAGACAGTTCCACCAGGAGCTGGGGACTTCGTATCGGCTGGAGGGGATATTCCAGTATTTTGCCTAGAAGAAGCCAGATTTGCATCAAAACCACCATCCAATTTTGGAAGAGAGGGCACCTCTAAATTCTCAATGTCAGCAGAAGACTGTAAATCAGACAGCACAAATTCAGAAATCATTTCCCCACAGTTTTGGCAACTCCTAAGTTTCTCAACAACATCAATAAAGCGCCGTCTCTCCGTAATAAATTGTTCCCGCTGATTTTTCAACTTCTTATTGAGATCAACGAGTACATCTATGTCCTCCTGCATTTCTGTCCTTTGCCTTTCAACATGTCTTCTATTCTCATCTGCCTCTTGTCTCTCCTTCTCTAGTTTACTTCTTTGATGTTTCATTTCCTCCATTTCTCTATTAGCTACTTCTCTCAAGAAATTAATATTGTTTAATTCACTCTCTCTCTTCTCCTCAAATAACTTTTTCCTTTCAAGTAAGTCCTTTTCCTTCTGCTCTAACTGATTCTGCACATCAGCTTCAAGTTCTTTTTTCCGCAACTCAAAATCCAGAAGCATTTGGTTTTTCTCATTTTGAGCTTTTTCAGCTAGGCTTAACTTCTCCAACTCCATTTCTGCAGCAAATGACTCTTTAGCGGACTGAAGAGTTTCTAATTCCCTTTTTAGATATTCTTCTGTGGACTGTTTCTCATTCTTTAACTTCTCCTCTTCAAATTGTTGTAGTTTTAAAACTTCTTCCTTTTGTTGAGACACATTTTTTAGCTCTTTCACCACGTCTGCTCTTTTCAGATCCAGCTCTTCCCATTCTCTTTCAAAAGTCTCCTTTTGCTGCCTCAAGTCATCAGCTTCCTTCAGCAGTAGATCTTTCTGAAGCCTGTACTGATCAATTTCATTCTTCAATTGTGACTGCAAACGTATATATTCAGATCTCTCCTCCTCGGTCACTTGAAGACGATTAGTCTCTTCATTAATTCTCAACAACTCTGCTTCATTGTTAGCTTTTATCTTCTCAAGCTCAGTCTTAAGACTGAGCAACTCCTCTCTCTCACTTTCCATTTTACCCTTCTCCTTCCCCAAGTCTTTCTCCTCAGACTTAATAGACTTCTCCCTTTCCTTCAAAGCTTTGACTTTCAGTTCATATTCTTTCTCTTTCTCCTTGAGCTTCTCTGCTTTCTTTTCCAAGGCCTGCTCCCGTTTTGCAACCTTCTCCTCCATGTGATTGACTTCCCCTTCTTTCTTTTCCACTTCTACCAGTTTAGTCTTCAATTCATCTTCAAAGGATTTTCTTTTTTCGTCCAATTCCATTTCAAACTCTTGCTTCTTCACATCAAGAGCAGCATTGTGTTCATCAACAAGCTTCTGAATCTCAACCTGCAATGAATTCCATGATGAAATTTAGCAAACGAAAGGAAATAAAAAATAGCAGTGGCTGTGGCAAGCTATTATTGATCTGACAAATTACTACTATTTTTCATTTTCCAGATTATTCAGAAAAGATACACCAAACCACTGCTAACTTTTGGATGAGCAGAAGTTGAAAACAGAAATGCAACAAATAAATAAAATTCAGCAATTTACACCGAGAGATTATCCAAGAAACATACACCAAACCACAGCCAAATTTTGGATGAGCAGAAGCTTAAAACAGTAATGCAACAAATAAATAAAATTCAGCAAGTTACACGGATTCGTTGGTCATCAATCTCCAAAATTTGTCAGAAAAAAACAATCAGAAAATAAGAAGGTACAAGAATATACTTTTTCTCTGGCATTGAGCTTTTCCTCCCATGCAAATAACTCCTTCTCTTTAAGATCCAACTTCGTTCGCATAGAATCGCATTCCTGCATAAGAGGATATGGACATATTAAAACATGGCATCAGACCATACAAAAATATAGCTAAACAATATCACATAATTGATTTTTACCTTCTCATTAAGAGATATAGCTGCAAGCCTGTTGTTCACATCATCTTCTTTGTTTCTCAATGTTACATTTGCTGCATCAATGTTCTTCTGTGCCTCTTCAACGTCCTTCTCTTTCTGCATGCATATTCTGTCAATCTCATTAGCCCTTTGCTCTCTTTCGTTGAGAATTCTTTGACCCTGGGCTAGTCTCTCTTCTCCATCCTGCAGTTTCTTCTCCCATTCTCGCAAGTCCTCTCTTTGCTTAGACAAAGTACTATCGTGTGCTTCTTGCCTGTCTCATCAATAAAAAATAAATTAGCCACACAAAATACAGATTACAAAGAAAAAACTTACAAATGTTCCAAATTGAAAGAGAATATAGATAATGCTCTACTCTGCAATGAAGGACAAGCGTTCCCTTCGAAGCGCAGATTCCTGAGCCTCCAAGTCACGTGATTTCCTATCAATCTCCGAACTCTTTCTGCTGATTTCAGCAAGCTTGGCATCAGCAGATCGTAACTTGGCTTCTACTTCTAAAGATTTCTCTTCAACGCTAGCTATTAAAGCATTTGCTTCAGATAACTTTGAGTCTGCTGCAAATTTAAGCTTTGCATGCTCTGACCGCATTTCTCGCACAGCCTTCTCAAGCTGTTGATACATAAGTTTACAGATATTAACAATCATTAACCTTCAATGTAATGATATCGACTAAACATAGATAAGGCTTGATACAAGAGAAGTTAATTTTTTAAAGAAAAAATTTATGTAAAATTATGTACGTCAAAAAAAAAAAACTTACATCAAGCACACACTCTTTCTCAACACCCAAGGCCTTCCTCAAATTCTCTTCTCGCTTCTCTGCCTCAGATAGAGCAAATAAATGAGCTGCTTTTTCTCGTTCAAGGGATTCCTTGACTTCCACTACATCTTGACTTAGCTCAGTATACTTAGAGTTCCACTCTTTTTTCTCAATCAAGAGAAGCCCCATATTGAATTGGTACTCGTAAAGCTGGTGCAGAAAACAAATAATTAGGTCAAACCAAATCACAAGCTCAAAAAATAAAATGAATACTGTGTTATCTTTATGATAAAAAGCACAGATGAAAATGAAAAGGAACTCTTCCCAGGAATGTAAACTTCATTCACAAAACACGATGAGGATAAATAATATCAAAGCATAGGTATAAACTATTTCACGTAGCATCACTTAAAAAATGATAAATTGTGAACAGTTGTCATTATCCACTAAGCAACTTTGCGGTATTCCATACATAGAAGTATTCGTCTAGTTTTAATGGTGGGGCGGCTTTAACAATGCATGCAAAATTGTTTCTCTACTTTAGAGACTTCAGTACAATAGAACTCCAAATTTAAAACGTATCTCATTAAAATCTTATTGCCATATTAATACCAACAAACATAACTTCTCAATAATGAATCCCTCCACATACTCAATAACACTACTATTTACCTAAATGATATATAACAGTAAATGAGTATATGAAAATGAAATTAAGGCAAAGCCAAGAAACAAAATACACTGAATCCTCAATCTCTAAAATTTCGTAGTTAAATTAAAAGACCCTTCAAGTGTCTAGGCTCTATGGTGGGGTCTCCAGCACTTGCAGTTATATTCAAACTAAACTGAAATTGATCATAAAAACTCTAGCACCCTTTAAAATCTCATCTCCAAAAAAAACACTCAGATCCGAAAAGCATAATGCATTGCTGCAAAATTTCACTTTTATAATAACCAACCTTCAAAATCAAACATGAAAAGATCCTCAAGATTAGAAGCACAAAACAAAAGCAAAATTATTAACGAAATAGTCAATGCCTACTATCTCTAAAGCGTTTAAAATTTAAATCATGTTCTTTGAACACCATAGCGAGCTACAACCTCAGAATTTGTGCAAACTAAAAAGTTTCAACACCTAAAGCAACTAAACAAAAACCATATATATAAGAGCAAATCTGTATCCAAAATTCACAAACAGTCAAGTAAAAAACATTACACAAATTAAAAAATCTCATTAAACAATAACAAAACAACAATTCAAAAGATTCAATTTATCATGACAGTAATTACTTATCCAAGAAATTCAAAC
>JBBPBT010000959.1:426269-443972 GCA_037974875.1 Cicer bijugum | reverse complement strand
GTGATGCCTTGTAGTTGTTATATATATTAATTTTAAACACTTCACCATTTTAATTAAGTACTTAGTATTCGTATTACTAATTTATGCTTTTATTTACTTCAGACTTACCAAGATGTTTTATATTTCCATTTTATTGCTATTTCAAAACAAAAATATGTCATTGTTGTACTGCTTTACTCTTGTGAAGTCTTATAGTTGTTATACTTTATATATTTTTTAGGTCTAAATATACTTAAAAAAATATAATTAAAAGATGCACTTAATTTAATAATTAAAAAGTGCAAGTTTAATAACTAAAAAAAAGGTAAATTAATTTTAGTTCATATATGTAATAATCCATCACCACATGTCTAGACTATGGTAATAAGTTCATACATTTTAATACGAAAGATGCACTCAATTTTAAACATCATAAGTATCATCACTTAAATGATTTGTAACTATATAGTGCTGATAAAGGTAATAAATAGATTGTTATTGGAAGCATGATCAAAGGTTGAGTTAGAGAAAACAAACTAACAAAATTAGAATATGACATAATCCTAATAAAAAACATAATCAAGAGCAGACATAATTAGAAATATAATAGATTCAAAGACAAAATATAGGAAGAAAATCATATGCATAATAAAAGAAGCGAATTAGAGATAGGACAAAAAGTAGGAAATCAAAGGCAACTAAACACAAAAATCAGAGGCCGAAGGGTAAGCATTAAATTCTAGAAACACATTAATCTTGTATTTCACCCATCAAGACTAACTTTATTCCTTAATTTCTTAACATATCATAAACATCACATGTGTAGAATGCATAATTTCAAAGACACTTAAGTGCAGTTTTACAAGCATTTCCTACATGCTAAAATTTATAGTTTCTCTCACTCTCAGTGTTTTAATGGTTGGAACTAAGTTGGTTTTATACTTAGAGTTTGGATGATAACAAAAGTATTTTATGAGAACAATATATTTGACTTCAAAGAGTATGAAATAAGATTCATGTTTTTTGAAGAAAATCTAAAATAAGATTTGATTCAAATTTATAATTGAAGAAAATATAAAATAAGATTTGATTCAAATTTATAATTGAAGAAAATCTAAAATAAGATTGGATTCAAAGAAACTCTTAGAGTAGAAGAACTCATAAGCTCAAAATTTCAAATTCATATTAGAGTTCAAAGAGAGAAACACTTGTTCAAGTTATAAATATTTTTTAAGTATTTTTTTCTTAGAGTGTGAAAATTATTATTATTATTATTATTATTATTATCAACTTTGCTAAAAGAAAACCCTTAAAGTTTCAATCTTTTATATCCAACCCGATATTGGTTTAGTTCCTTCTTCAATTTAGGGTTGTTAGGTTGTTAAGATAAGACTTGGCTTGTAGGATAAGGTGATTAGTTCCTCAAAAGTTTGGGGTTGTCAAGTTGTTTATGAAGATTAGATTGGAGGGTCAGGTGCTTTGTACTTCAAGGTATTTGAATTAGTGGCTTAAAGCCTTCTAAATGAGAAGAGTGGATGTAGTCAAGTTAGTAATGAACTAAGATAAATCTATTTGTCCAATTATTTATGCTTTCGTTGTTTGTTGCCTCCGAACCCGATTGCTTCTTATCTAAGTATTTCATAAAAACCAACCAGCCTACATCAAATTAGCAAAAAGTTATCAACTTTGACAAACATAATTCAATCCCATTCTCTTGTTTGTCCCTTTAATTGGTATTAGAGTTCCATCTCAAGGTTGAGCATTTTACAGAGTATGAGGAAATATCCAAGGGTTTAACATGTTTAGATGATGAAATTGAAGAATTTTGACTTAATTCGATTTGATTTAATTACGGCTATAAATGGATTTTTTAAATAAGAATTACAAATTATCTTTAAAACTAAAAACACTTAGGAAAGAACATGCAAACCTAACTGAAACAAGTTAATGTTTTAAATAATCAAAGTGGTGAATTTAAAATAGAAAATACAATTTTGAAAACTGATATTACTGAACCTAAAACATAAAATGCAACTCTGAAAATTGATATTACTAAAGTTAAAGAAAATGCAAATATAAAAATTGATATAGTTCAACACCAATTGAAAACACATCATGTAACTCTGATAAGCATGAAGAAGTATTTCAAGATTTTCATGATAATGGTATGAAAAAAAGTTTGTATGTATCTATGATTTATGGTGTTAGTAGGAATGATAAAAGATAATAGGATTTCAATAAAAAGTAATTGAACCTAAGTTTGTCCCCTCTAAGGATTTATGTACTATTTGCTATAAGAAATGTCATACTAAAATATCTTGTCCTATGTTAACTACATGGAAAGACAAGAAACATTTAAGAACTAACAAACTATGATCCAACCATATTTAGATACCAAAGGATAACATTGTTTATGTTGCAGATGTTCTAAGCAATAAAATTGAAACATCAGTCATGGTGCCTAGTCAATGGATGCTTGCAATATATAAAGGAATATATATATATATATATATATATATATATATATATATATTCCAAGACCTAATAAATAGAAGCTCATTGACTCTGGTGGAAGAAGGAAGAAGTCATCACAATACCTATCAGAACCAGAACCAGTTGATGAACCATAACTATTAAAAAACGAAGAACCATATGATGAACCAGAAATATCAAAAAAAATCTAGAGTATAAAAAAAATCAAAATTGGCATATAAATCACACATATCAACATAATTTGAACTACTAGAAGTATTAGAGTTACCAATAGTTCCAAAATTACCATAGGAACTCGGTACATTAACAAAAACAAAAGTGTTAGATGAATAATAAGAATCATGAGACACCTCTAAATACTCCGATCAAATTCATCAAAACTACAAACCTGGATAGGAATTCAAATCCCTTCATCCAGACCCTTTACTTAGGGAATATGAAAATTCAGAATCAAAAAACCAAAAAAGAAGAACTAAGAGGTTTTCAAAGAAACTGAAACTATTGACATATAGGTTATATATTTCTTTAAATATAATTATTGTTGATATTATGTTTACTATGATAACATGTGGCTTAATATTAAAAATCAAAGCAAGATAAGTATTTTGAAGGTTCTAATAAATTTAGAGGAACTGAGAGAATCACAAAATCTGAACATTTTAGTAGAAGTAGAATACAAGTTTGTTTCTTCTAAAACAAGCATAAACCCCCATAAACAAATTGGTGGTTTGAGTTGTATTGTTTCAATATTAAATTATCTATTTTATATTATGTTATATGACAAACATCTTGGCCTCGAAAAGTCACTGAAATATGATGATAGTGTAAGTTTATCAAAAGTGGAGGAAGCATATGCATACAAACCAGAAGAACTTGAAAAATCAGAGGATACAAGAAAATCAAATGAAGATGAAAAATCTTTAGATGATGAATATGATCAAGTCATAAACAATGAAGATAAGTTAGTAGGAAGATTTGGGTAGAAGTACAAGTCATTTCATCTTGATACTCTAATCATTGGAAGTGCAAGTGATCATTTAATGACTAAATCATCACTAAAAGCTATCACTTTGTTTGACTTACTCTCATCAATTGAGCCTACTTCTATTCATGAAGCATTGGGATATGATGAATGGATCCTTGCAATGTAAGAAGAGTTAAATGAATTTAAGAAGAATGATGTTTGGCAACTAGTACCTAATCCAAAGAAGAACATTATTGGAACCAAATGGGTTTTTAGAAACAAGTTAAATGAAAAAGGTGAAGTGATCGAAAATATTGCATGACTTGTCACACAGGGCTACAATCAACAACAAGGCATGGATTACACCGAGACATTTGCTCCAGTGGTCAGGTTAGAAACTATTTGTATCGTACTTTCTTTTGCTGGAAAGAATAACATTACATTATTTCAAATGGATGTAAAGGTTTTTTTTTCTTTCTAAAGGGCTATATAAATGAAGAAATCTATGTTAAACAATCCCTAGGTTTTGAAAGTTCTTACTTTCCAAATCATGTTTTTAAACTAGGAAATCTATGTATGATTTAAAACAAGTACTTAGGGCATGATATGATAAACTTAGTAACTTCTTGTTTAAAAATAACTTTGAAAGAAGATATGTAGTAACACATTTTTTAGAAAATCAATAGGAGATGACATTTTTATCATTCAAATTTATGTTGATGACATTATTTTTGGATCTACTAATAGCTATCTTAGCCAAGAACTTTCTAAATTGATGCAGCTTGAATATCAAATGAGTATGATGGGAGAACTTAAGTTCTTCTTAGGGATACAAATGCGACAAAGTCAAAAAGGTATATACATTCATAAAACTAAATATGCAAAAGAGCTTCTCATGAAATTTAAGATGAGTGATTGAAATTTTATGGCCAAAAAACATATAGAGGAATGATACGATCTCTATTTTACCTTACCGCTTCAATCATGTTTAGTTTATGTGAAATATTTCAAGCTGACCCAAGGGAATCATATTTAATTGTTGTTAAGAGAATCCTTAAATACCTAAAAGGCACTACCAACCTTACCTTGTTCTAAAAGAAATCTCATAAGTACAAGCAGAGTGAATATTGTGATTCTTATTATGCTGGAGATAAATTTGAGAGAAGAGCACTAGTGGAAATTTCACCTTTTTAGACGACAACTTAATATCTTGGTCAAGTAAGAGACAAATGACCATTGCCATGTCACAGTAGAGGCGAGTACATTTCAGCAATTGCCAACAATTCTCCACTACTTTGGATGAAGCATCAATTTGAAGACTACAAAATCCTAGAATCCAAAATTTTCATCTATTTTGATAACACTTATGCCATTTGCCTAACAAAAAATCCTACACTTCATTCTAGAGCTAAACACATAGAAATCAAACACAACTCATTGGGGACTTTGTTCAAAAAGGGGTACTAACGTTCAATTTGTAGACACTAAACACCAATGGACTGACATATTCACCAAATCACTACTTGAAGATAGGTTTGACTTCATGAAGAAAAATATAAACTTTACCTTCATTCCTGACTGATGAATTTCATTTTTGGCCTTTGAATATCTCTCATATTCACCAAAATTCAGTAGTGCACTAAAACAAAGAAACAACGCAAAACTACGAAAAATCTCTACTTAATCAAGAAAATAACAACATAAATATTTCATTAAATTAAAGAACTAAAATCTAAAAAATCTATCAAATAAATCATTAAAACAACTGATGATTAAAGATAAATAAGACTAAAAACAATGAAAAATATGCATATGATGAAGAGTGATCACAATCTCAAACTTAATCTATTGTTTATCCCCAAGCAATAATTAAATTCAGATCTGGTATAGTTAAAAACAAACTTAAACTCAATTTCTCAAATCAAATCAAACTCGATTCTCAAAGTTCCAACTACTACAAAACACTCATCATGCTCCATGGTTGTTTACAAAAAAAAAAAAAAAACACAACACAATTTGTGCACTTAGCATTCATTCATCAAGTTCAACTCTCTCTTCACACAATCTCAGCAAAATTTCTCTCAAGTGTTTAACAAGGGTTATGAATTTATCACTCAAATCCTAGAACATACATCACGCTACCATAGGCTTGAAAAAAAATTCTAGTTAGCACTCACATTTGCAACAAACACATATAAGTTTGGAGGACTTTCAGGTTGTAATGGGGTTTAGGTAAGGGTAGAATGTTTTGGGATAGTAGGCTTTACTACTTGGAGTTAGGTATACATTTTCAAATTATTCTACCACTTTTTCTTCTTCGCATTTTTATTGTGGAGATTTTCAAAAATTGACAAAAAAACCAAGAAGATATTATTCATCAAAGTACACAAACTGATTTATTTTTTATTTTTTGAGAATCACCGCCCCAAACTTAAAATGTTGTTATCCCATGAGCAACCCCAAACTTAGAAATCTACCAAGACGAGACAGAAAAATTTCTACCTATCTCCAAGTAAGATGATGTAATTAAAGTCAAGTCTTTTACTTGTAATGTGGCTAGTAACTGAAAGAAAAGGGCTAGGCTCAAAGGGGCCAAACAAATTGCCTCAGTGTATGCATAAATCACAAGTGATGCAAGTCAAATTTAGTGCAAGTTCTGAAGAGATAACACATGTCTAGATGATTACACAACAAATAATTAAAGTGTTTAGTCCCAAAAGCTTACAGCTAGGATAATAAGAGAGAGTATGAACTATTAAAATGATGTTAAACATGTCACAATTTTTTTTAAAAAAGAATGTGAAGAGTTCCACAACCAAAGAGTATTCAACAATGTATGCATAAGTGAAACTCATCAAATTGAACAATGAACATGATCTAAGAATTCTAATTTAAAACTCAAAATCACAAACAAAAAACTTAAGACCAATTTTAAGTTGTCAAAAAATTCTTTATCATAGTACACATTTACACACAATTAAAAAGAAACAAATTCAAAAAATAAAAATAAAATAAGAGTACAAAAATAAAAATTACCACTACCGATGGATTACCCCCACGAAGCGCTTCTTTAAAGTCATTAGTTTAACGCCTCAACCATTGTCAAGGTGTATTATATGACACAATGAACACATCATCTTTCTCACCAAGGAATACATATTTCAAGTGAGGTGACGACTGTTTGAGCTCAACCAGTAGCGTATCTTTCTTTTTCTCTACATACTCGTCTTCATTCCCTTTCAACTCCTCCCATCTAGTATGAAAGCGGAGGGAGTGATATAATGGTGCTTCTATCATGGCTAAAACATCTTTCAGTCTTGGATCTTCACTATCTTTAACAACATCTTGGGGTAGGCACAACACTTTTTCTAACAGCAGAATGGGTACTTGATGTTCAACTTTTTCATCGACTATCGAATCGAAAATCTTACTTCGGTTGCACCCTTCTCTTTCATTTGAATGCTTTATGGCTTTTAGAATATTGAATGTAACTGTTTCCTTATTTTCCTTATTTACTTTAACTGTTTCTATCATGGCTAAAACATCTTTCACTCTTGGATCTTCACTATCTTTAACAATATCTTGGGGGTAGGCACAACACTCTTTCTAACAGCAGAATGAGTGCTTGATGTTCAACTTCTTCATCGACTATCAAATAAAAAATATCGCTTCGTTTGCACCATTCTTTTTCGTTTGAATGCTCTATGGCTTTTAGAATATTGAATGTAACTGTTTCCTTATTTACCTTAAAGGTCAAGGGGTCATCCGCCACATCAATCATATCTCTCCCTGTTGCTGAGAATGGCCTCCTCAAGATTAAGGGAATGTCATTGTCTTCCTCCATGTCTAGTACCACAAAATCCACTAGGAAAATAAACTTATCCACTTTGACCAACACATCTTCCGCCACTCCATATGGCTGTTTCATTGAGCGATCTGCAAACTGTAACATCAGTTGTGTGTCTTTGACTCTTCCAATGCCTAACCTTTTGTATATGGAAAAGGGCATAAAGCTCACATTAGCCCTAAGATTACATAAAGCTTTCCCAAAAGTTCTATCCCCAATAAACAAGGAATATATAAGCTTTCAAGATCCTCGAGCTTACGTGGCAGTTTCCTTTGTAGAATGACACTGCATTATTCGCTAAGCATCACTATTTCACCGATGATTTTTCTTTTCTTTGACAGAATCTCCTTCATGAATTTGGCGTATATCAACATATGTTGTAGTGCTTATGCAAAATAAATGTTAATTTGCAATTTTTTTAAATACATCAAGAAACTTACAGAGGAAATGGAAACAGAAGGCAAAAACTCAATAGGTAGTGGGTTTGTGTGGAGGCAGTACTACTTATCTTCCAGGTACTGGGCTCGAATCCCACGGAAGGCAAAAACTCGCTATTTTCACTAGGTGGATAGGGGGCGAGAAAGTCATGAGGTAGCAATGCCAGTAACGATAATGGTTGAGTTGTTACAACTGGCGGAAAATATTGTTCCAAGAACTTATCTTCAAGTTCGTCCCATGTGCTGATGCTATTGGAAGGTAAAGAATTAAGCCACTCTTTAGCATCGTCTTTCAATGACAATGAAAATAGTCTCAACCTCTTGCCTTCTTCAGAGCAAATATCCACCTTCACTATTTCAGATAGTTCAAGACATTTATGAGATGTCTATTAGTGTCTTCATTATGTTTATTGGAAAAATGAATTTCCATCAACTCTCGGTATAGAGCGAGACTTATTTCGAACTTGTTAACTGTAATTGGTTGGTTATGGGTCGCCGATGTAGCATAATTTCTATCTTGATTCCTATATTCGCCGAGGGTATGTTCAGGTGATGGTGGATCATCCATCTCCGTAAATATGAAGAAATCCCCCAAATCCTCTTCTTCTACTAGTAATTGTTTTTTCCTTTGTCTCGATCCACCTTTCAATTTGCTTTCACATTTTTTTTTTATTTCTAGATCAAAGAAAATTTCAGTTGAGGACTGGCCTCGCATAAAAGGTTAGACAAATTGTGAGTAATGAAAAGTTTTAAAATAAAGAAAAATATATAATTAAAATAAAAACAAAAATTTTATTTTAGAGCAAAAAATTTTAGTTAAATAAATAAATTATAAATCAATAGTGATATGGCAATTCCTGACAACGCGCAAAAAACTTGATAGTATTTCAACAAGTATACTAAATCATTGCAAGTAATAATTAAAATAGAAGTACCAAATATCGAACTCAAGGGTTGCGTTTTACTATCAAATCATGTTTAATTACTAAAATTGAATAAAAAGTTTCTGAATTGATTGAAATAATATTTGAAATTAACAAGTGTAATAGAATTGAACTTTTATAATAAGAAAAATGTCAAGGAAGAGTTTCACTTTGAATCTAATCTTGGTTTCTAATTTGATCCTAGTTACTAAATTCCTTTATTGAATTATTACCAAATTCTCTTTATTATTCTTGACCTAATGTCTTAGTGATAGAACCTTTAATTCCAAAGTAACCGTGAATTCCTTAGTGGATTTAATATTATAATTAAGCCTTACAGTACATGAACTCTCTTATTAAACTACTGCATTTGCAACTAATTTAATTTGTTTCTTGATCTGCATCTATCCCTAGACTACAATATCATAAATTTCTCATCTTAAGCATTCAATAAGTTTACTTCCGTTTCAAAATACGAATCGTAGAACATTTTAAAGTTGATCAAGCACTAAAAAGTATTAAGCACATAGATGAGAAAAATAATTCAACAAACTCATTCATATAACTAGAAATCAAATCAGAAAAATAATGGTTTCATCTTGTTTCACTCATCCCTAACAAATAGGGTTTAGTTACTCATGACAGAGATAGAAAAGATAAAGATTAAAGAAAAATTATAAAAAAGATTCATGAAGGATTCATGATAAAAATGCTTCAATGGTGTTAGAAACAATCGTCTCTGAGTTTCTCTACTAGGGTACAAGTCTCCAAACTTCTAAATAGCCAAAAAAAATCTATAAAAAGTGAGAAAAATGAGTTTTTATACATTCTAATGGCACTTCAGGCACCCTTCAAAGTAAAAGAGACAGATTGTACAGGCATAAATGCGCCCCAAGCACAGGTTTCCGCTTCAAGCGCAAAGCTTCTTCTGTCTTACGGTATATTGCATTTGAATCCTCTTTTGAATCTGAATTTGGCTCTAGTGTCTTTATGAAAGTTGTAGCTACGGATCTGAGCTTTCATTTTCACTTGGTTTGAATTCAATTGGACATCTATAACTCAAGATATGAATGCAATATTTTGAATAGGTCATGTTGATTTCTCACCAAAATTCAGCACTGCACTCGAACAAAGAAACAAAGCAAAACTACAAAAAATCTTTACTTAATCAATGAAATGACATAAACATTTCATTAAATCAAAGAACTAAAATCCAAAAAATATATCAAAGAACCACTTAAGTTAACTAATGATTAAAGACAAATAAGACTAAAAACAATGAAAAATATGAATATGAAGAAGAGTCATCAACTACAAAATCCTAGAATACAACATTCTCATCTATTTTGATAACACTTTTGCCATTTGCCTAACCAAAAACCCTATACTTCATTCTAGAGCTAAACACATAGAAATCAAACACCACATCATTGGGGACTTTGTTCAAAAAGGGGTACTAAACATTCAATTTCTACACACTAAACATCAATAGGCTGACATATTCACCAAATCACTACATGAAGATAGGTTTGACTTCATGAAGAAAAAGGTAAGCTTTACCTTCATATTTGACCGATGAATTTCCTTTTTGGCTAATGAATATCTCTCATATTACCATTTGCCCACTCTTTTCCTAACTAAAGTTAATTATTTCTAAAAATAATATATTAGAGTTTAATAAATCTATACTTTATAAAATTTTGAAATATTTGGGTTGTTACATTCTCCTCCTTTAAATTTTGTCCTCAAAATTTCTGAACTTATCTATTGGGAGATATATGGATACTCTTCATCATGTCAACTTCTGTTTCCTAGGTTGCTTACATTGGTGATACTCTAATATCGCAAGAAATTTGCATTTGATTCAGAAGGACTCTACTATGAAGAATATTAATTTTCAGATTAAGGTCTCTGAATTTCTCTATTAATTATAGATCTATTTCTTGATCTATTTCTTGAATCATACCTAGTTTTGAAGGTTGTTTTTTGTATACCTTCATATTTACTCCTAATATGATGATATCTAGACCTAAGATCAATTTTTGAAAATATGGTATCCCCCCTCAATTGATCTAGAAGGTCGCCTATTCTAGGCTATTAATATTTGTTCTTAATTGTTACTTTATTCAACTGCCTATAGTATATGCAAAATCGCATTCCACCATCCTTTTTCTTTACTAATTGTATAGAGGCTCGCCATGGTGACACTAAGTATGATAAATCATTTGTTTATAAGATCATCTAACTGGTCCTTAAGTTCACTTAGTTATAAAGGGGACATTCTATAAGGAGTAATGGATATTAGGTATGTTCCATGAGCAAATTCTATAAAGAATTCTATCTCCATCTTTGGAGGCAAGGATGTTCCATTCTCTAAGAAAATGTAACACCCCGATTTTTAACAGCGCGAGCGTATTTTTTTTTTAAAAAAAAATCAAAGGAATAAAACAAAGAAAATACTTTTGGATAAATAATTAAGTCGTAACATAACGACAAAGTCAACAAATATTTACAAGCAACGGAATAATTTTTTGAAATAAAAATCCAAAGTATTCAAACAACAAAATACACCGGGACTATGAGGCTTATCGATCATAGCTCATACCCCTTGGGTATTCTCGGCATACCTGTACAAAAGCACTACCCCAAGAATTTTAACTTTCCCCACGTCACATCAAAAAGTGGATGGACCCATCAAAAGAAAAGACATCAAACAGTTTAAGCATGGGTACAATCTTCCAAAATGAAATAAATACAATCACAAAAGAAAGACATCTAGTCCTTATACAACCACCTAATCTGATCATTCCACAAAACTATACATCCCGAGTGATCTTCACGCGCCCCGCAAGACCCTCCTAACACAGCTCTAGTCAAGTGTGTCCAACTACATTCCCATTCACAGGGTACTAACCGGTAGGATGATCCTGTTTCTCATTTGAGGGCAAAATCCAGATTTCCACAATAATTGTAAAGGTCACCAACTGAAATTAACAAATATCACATAGCAAAATTCTTATATTTTCAAATGCTCAAAAGAACCTTTCATCTTAGCATACTCCTCGAAAGGGTTTTCATTTGTCCAAAAATGCATAAACGATGTTGAAAAATGAAGTTTTAACAAACTACACTGTTGTAGCCGAATACAACTGAGAAAATGCAGATTTTCAGTTCTAAAATGGCTTTGAATCAATCAACACTTCAAATATTAATATTATCAATTATGAACACATAATTAACACCAAATCAATCATCACAATTCACACCTCAATCACACACCGAATATTCATTAAATCAATTATGAACACATAAATATATCAAAACTTAATCAACCCAACTTCCCACCTCAAAGCAATTACGGCAAATCACAACAACAACCGAATATGTATATACAATCATCGTAGTATAACAAACATGACTCGCGTGCCGAGCACCCTAATGCAATGCGTATATGCCAAAATGCATCATTTCGGAATTCCAACCCAAAACCCTCCTCGAGGGGCATAAATCATAATTGTACAGCCTCTCACAAACCAGTACTAATTACTGAGGTGCAATCTCTCACGGATCAGCACGATTTACTAGCGTGCAGTCTCTCATAGACCAGCACGACATACAAGAGTGCAGTCGCTCACAGACCAACTCAATTTTCTAGAGTGCAATCGCTCACAGATCAGCACATTTTAGAGTGCAATCTCTCACATATCAGCACGATGCGACAATCCCCACAAGGATAAGATGAACCAACAATTCACATGGCATCATCCCGTGGCCCATCACGGTCACCACTATCACAATGGCCCCATTGCGGTCACCATGTACTATGAAATGCATGAGCATACTCTAACTCTTTTCACCACAATCATTAAGTAAATGCAGCTATTAAAAGATTTCCCAATTTTATTACTCATTTAACACTAATGATTTTTTAGACACAACACAGAGCATACTCAAACATATTTATTCACACCAATTAAAATTTCCACAACCACACATAAATCACATCTCCAAATTCCATTCACACCTAAATTGAATTAAATTCATTTTCCACCAAGTCACACATAAATTTCATCTCAAAAATTCATAATATTAATTATGAACACATCAATTTCACCTAACATAAATCACCAAAATTTCCAAACATTAATCACCATATTCAATCTCTAAAATTTTCAACCATGAATCACCACAACAACATTAATATATCAGAGTTCTCCCCACCGCTAACTCGATGCCAACGGTCTCGATTCCTTTTCGAGACTCAAGGAGCTAACTACATAAACATGAATATTTATAACAATTTGTTCGTAATAAAACTAATCCAAACACAACAAAATTTCTAAAATTTAATCTTTCTCACACACCAACTCTTAAAATTAAATAATCAATATTATTTACTTAAAACAAATATTGTCCAAATTTAACATTCACATACTCGACTATTAAAGCATCAACATATTTGAGTTAATAAAATACTATAAACTTTATTTTTTCTTTTTAAACTCAACCAAAGAGTAATTAAAAGAGCAACATTTTAAACTCTAACCATTTTTAATTTCAATCTGTCTTTTTGCTCAAACTCTTTAACTTAGTTAAAATTTGAACTTTTTCACAACTTTAACAACTCTAAATTTTTCGTAAAATTTCAACTTCAGTTCAAACTCATTTATTTGAAAATAACTCATTACGTAACTCAAACACATCAAATTTAATTACCTCCAATTCACACCAAATTAAATCAATTCAATTCCACAACACGCATATAGTACATCAATTAAATTTCAACAATTCAAACATAACTCACCCAATTTCAAAATTCCACATTTTTACACATAAACACCAAATTTCATCAATTCATTTTCTACAAAATCCACAAACAAATCACATCTTAAAAATTTATAATAATAATTATGAACATATAAATCACACCAAACTTGAATCACCACAAACCACACCTCCAATTTAAATTCCACTAAATTACACATAATCACATTAAATTAATTTTTCACAAAATCACACCTCAAATTCATCAAATTTCTTTTCCACAAAATCACAAATAATGTCCTAAATGCAAACTAAAAGTTTGGAAGGAGCCCTTACCTTAACGATAGCTATAACAAGCGATTATGGTACCGTAATTAATTCCGGTAAAATTTAAGTTTATGACGTGGTGTCGAAAACTAGCTCACTAGCACCGCAGCGTGGCAATGAACAACTTTCTCTTCTATCACTTCTCGAATGGAGGCTTAGATCTAGAAAATAAATAGGAGTTTGTGTTTTACGGTTTTGGTTTTTTGTTTTGGAAAACAAAAGAAAGAATGAGAAGAAGATCACGAGGCCTGGTTCTGTTACTCTCTGTTTCTCGCCTAGTCTTCCTTTCACTTATAAATATATGTATGTATATACATATATATAATAATAACAACAATAATAATAATAATAATAATAATAATAATAATCTAGACAAATATCTATATATTTTTATAAAAATCATCATTACGTCTGTCATTTCACATCACGTCACAAACTACTTTTTCAGAAAAATATCTACTCTCGCCGCAATTCATTGGGCAGATGAATTTTTCTGAAAAATGTTGCATCTTAGAAATTTTTTTCTTCAACCAAAGATTCACCATAATTAAATAAAATTATACATCGACGAATAATTTTAATCGGGTCTCTAAAAAGTTATTTTTGGCATTTAACTCACAAAATGCCATAAAATTGGCTAAAAAGCCTCAAAAATTCAGCACAAAATTTCTCCAAAATACATAAATTACAATTTAAAATTAAGGGTCTTACAGAAAACATCCTCAAATTCATTTACCATCGGAATACTTGAAAGGTCTACTTTTGATTCTGAATTTTAAGATAACAACAATAATATACCCCTAACATTTAATGACTAAATGCTGGAAGAGTTGTGAAGCAGTATATAAGGAATATAGTTCTGGTTCCTCTGGTTGTGGAATGTTTGATGGAATTATGACTTTCTTACCATGACAAACCAGAGTCACATAATATTATGACATCCAATCCCTTAAGGGGTAAGTAAATTAGATCCACTAAAAAGATATTATCAAATAGTTTAATTAGGCATTGAGGATATACTAAGGAAGTCACGATCAAGTTCTTAGTTGCAGTAGTTACAACTAAGGTAGAAGGTAATTCAAACAAAGAAAGATTGAGTTGCAAAAAACAATCAATGGATATTAAGGAATGGGATACACCAGTGTCAAAGATAATAATTAAGGAATTTTGATTTATATAACAAGTACTAGTAATCAGATTATTGTACATACCTTTCTGGAAATAAGAGGTATTGACCCTTCTAGAGTTTGACTTGTTTTAGTTGGCATCACCTTACTTTAGGTATGCTAGACAAGAAACAACAATATGTCCAGACTACTTGCAGGAGTATAAACTTGTTTCCCCTTCGGACATTCCCCTCCATGCTTTTTCCCACACTTAGAGCATCTTCTTGTCCTTAGAGAACTTGAATTCTGCACCTGCTTCCCTTTCCCAGGGGAAGTCTTCACCCTTAACTATTGATTAAATTTGTTAGCATCCTTCCTCTGTTGCCATTTAGTAGTTTTTTCCTCCATCACTTTTTTCAAATTCTCTTAAATGATATAACTCTTGTGCACCAGGGTGGAATAATTCTTGATTGATTTTTCAGTCTAAAATGCTCTCAGTCTAAAGGTTTTTCCATGGTTAATGAGTGAGCCCTTGCATCCTTCCACCAACTTGCAGCCTCACCCTTTAGTAGACGGGAAACAAATCTCACTTTTTCTTCTTTAGTGCATTGCACTACCTCAAAGACATTTTAATTTCCTCAAGCCAAGCCTGAGCTTTAGTAGGAATATGGCTTCCATTAAAATGTTGAGGGTTGCAACTTGAGGAAGTCATAGAAGACTCTGTTAGCAGTCTAGTTTCCTCCCTTTTGTAATGCCATTTGTTGGACAAGACTATTAGTGGGTGTTGCTTGCAGTTGGATGACCTAAAATACATGCTCCCAAGGTTCTACTATAGGTAGTGGAGGTAGAAGCACATTATCCTCTGGTGAAGTATTTATCAATGGCCTTCTTCTTCTCCTAGATCCCTCTGCCATGATTCTGCATACCATACACAAAATATTAAGTTGATCAGGCTTAATATTTTGTAGAATGATACTTAATTCATATAGAAAAATGGAAGATTATCCTAATTCCTAACCCACTACCCATAATCTAATTGGTTCGACCAACTCTGATATCAAAATATAATAACCCATCACCACATGTCTAGAATATGGTAATAAGTTCATACATTTTAATACGACAAAGGCAATCAATTTTAAGCATCGTAAGTATCATCACTTATATGACTTGTAACTATATAAAACACATAGTTTCCAAGTACTTTTCAATGTACCAAGTAGATTAAAATTACAATATTAAAATGTAAGGAAATATCCTCTGGTACATCAAAGCTATATTTGATCATAATTCAAAATACATTCTGAATATAAGCTCATCCTTCCATACTGAAGTCTAACCCTTAGCCCGTTTTATATGTTATAATACATAAGAAAATAAAATATGTGACAATAATTTCAGTGAGTTCTAAAAAGAGGAGGGGTAGTTCCAAAATTCTTTTTCTTAAATGCAACATTCATCATGAATTACATGTAGTTCATGCTAAAATACTTTAAATTTGCCTTTACTTGGAAGTATGTAAAATAACATATTTTGAAGTTTTCTTTAAGTATGAAAACATAATTTAATCATTTTTTCTTAAAGTATGGAAATTAGCATGTCCTCTTTCTTTTCCTTAAAGTAGAAAAAAGTTTTCCAATTATCTTGATGTAGGTCACCAAGATAACTGAGACCCCTTGATAAAGTTGGTATGGCCATTACCCCAAACCATCATCTCCATTTGTTCTTCCTTACCCATTTTTTCATGCTTGAAATAATCCTCAAATGTCTCATTGTATACTTGGACCATGGATACTGTGATTAATGAATGTAATGCATTTGCAATGTTATGTATGAAATGTGCATTTCAACAATACGGTTAATACAATCATTTAATCAACTCAACAAGATAATTGAAATAGAAGATAACAGATTCGAAGGAAAAATATAGAAAGAAAATCATAGACATAATAATAAAAAAAGGGAATTAGAGATAGGATAAAAAATAGAAAATCAGAGGCAACTGAAGCAAAAATCAGAGGTAGAAGAAGGGTATGCATTAAATGCTAAAAACACATTAATATAGTATTTCATCCGTCAAGATTAACTCTATTCTTTAATTTCTTAATACATAATCAAAATATTATTTTAGTATTGCCTAAAAATATCTCTATCAAATAAGAGACTAAAAGTGACTAAATTTTTTTAGAGATTAAACATGAAAGATCATAATTTTATAACAGATTAAAAATATATTTAATAATTTTTTTTAATATATTATAAAAAAAGTAAATTAAATCTCTCACCAATTAAGATCCTATCCTATTGGACTTGACGCGCAACTCAATGATCAACTTTGATAACAACATACATAGCATATGCAATATTTTATTTATAAGCTTTTCTGATATATTTGTGATGAATCAATTTATTCCAACAAACTTTTATTAAATTAATGTAACTTATTATATCAACATAGGTGTCAACCAAACGAAAGTCTACACTACTTTAAACAAATTAAAAATGTCAAAATTTACAATCGTATATAAATGCGTGTTGTAATGTAAATATAAAAAAGATAAACAAAATTAATGGATATTTCATTGATATTTTGATCCATTGATAGATCCTAGGAGTGAAGTCCACATTGAATGGATATAACATCCCAATTTTTATTTATTGTTTGAGTCCTAATTTGATAAATGTTTGAATGCTTATTTGTCAATATATGGTAAAATAGTTAAATTGTGACTAAAATTGTTTACTCTTATTTTAGGTTCGAACTTTATCCTAAAAATATGATTTTTATGAGTAATTAGAATTCTTTTTGGTCATTTTAATGTTTGTTATCTTACAAAAATGGAATTACACCCTATATTTCATA
>JBBPBT010000959.1:399280-425984 GCA_037974875.1 Cicer bijugum | reverse complement strand
TTTTTTGGAAAAAATAATTCTTGAACTTTCAATTAATTAAATACACAGTATTCCAAGGAGTTGAATCTTTAGCATATCCCCAAAATATAAGCATTGACCTAAAATAATATTATACATATTAACAATTTAACCCTTCTATATCAATTTTGTGAATTCATTTGATTAGAACAAATGAAATCCTATATTTAGAGGGAAATCTAAAAATTAACATCTTAAAAATTAAAAATATCCATTATTTTAAGATAAATATTTTTTTATAAATAAATCAATTATGATAACATAAATGAAATATATGTATCACCGATATAGGAGTATGATTTTTTCGTTTTATACCTTTAACTTGACCCAAAGAACTATGACACTTTCATGTAGTTTAGTAGTTTCTTTAAGGATGGAAAAAAAAAGTTAGGGTAAGTGCCCTTATGAAATAAATAAAAAGTTTAATTTTGCTTATAATACCTCTCAAATTACTTCACACACCCTTCAATTTTTTTTAAATCTAAAATACCCTTCCCTCTTTAATCAATTAAACGATATTTCTAACTTCATCATCTTCATCTTCATTAACCTTACACCTTCATCTCCTTCATCTTCAATCATCTACATTCTTAAATCTCTTCATTCATTTTCAACTATAAACCCAATTTAATATTCAATCAAGTAAGCAATCTTCAATCATCTTCACGTAAGCTGGTTTTTTGTGGAGTTCACGTACATGAACTCATTTCACGTATATTGATTAAGTTTATTGAGACAAAATATCAATTTAATGTTTTGATGAAAACAAACAAAAAGTTAATTAAGAATTCTAATTATGACTTTAAGTGTTTGGTATTTAACATGTGCATTTGAGTGTGTTAAAACAAGATAGATATCAAACATCACAAATTAGATCTCATTAAAATCAAAGAAAGCAGTTCTGGAAAACGAAGATTGATCTTGAAGCAGTTCTGAAAAACGAAAATTGATCTTGAAGAAGTTCTGGAAAACGAAGATCGATCTTGACTTATTGCTGAGAAACGAAGAACGATCTTCTTTTATGGCAGAAACAAGAATAATCAGTTTCCTTGTAAAAGATCGGATCCTGAAAACACTACTCATCTCATATCTTCATATGGAATCTGCAAAGATCAATCTAAATCATATTTGTTCTAGAATTTGAAGAATCAAAGTCATGCTTCATGAAAAGCATAATACAAGATCATTCTTCATATAAAGCAAGTGTAAGTACAAGGCTACAAGCTGTAAAGTACACTACTGATTGTACCTTTATAAACCTGCACACGTGATTGAAAAGCATGCATTCCACTCACGCAACTAACAAAAATCACAAAGTACAAGATAGTTCATCACAAACAAATTCGAAGAACAATATTGGATCTCAAGATCGATCTTGGATGCAGCTGTGATCAATCTTGCTTTTTGGATGACTTTATCCAACAACTATCTCATGACAACTGACCCTATTTCAACGGTCACATGAGCTATCCCAAGCTCTCTTAAAGTCTATAAATGCAGCTTCAAGATGAAGAACAATATACAACTCAAAGTGCCAAGCAATACATCAATCATTCAATCATACTCAAGCTTGTCAAAATCCTTCTCAAGCCTGCAATTCTTTTCTTTGTATTGTGTTAGAATCAATCACAATTGAGTTCTATTTATAGAATCTATTTCTCAAATAAGAGTTGAGTAAATACCCAAATTCTAAACATTCTCAAATCTACCACTTTGTAACTCAAGGTTATTTTGTTAACATAATCTTGAGTGATTTGTAAAAATCCCTTTCATGTTTTGAAAGGTAACTTGCTAAATCCTTTCTGAAATTGTAAGGTAAACCTGTGAAAAATCATTTCTAGGTAGAAAGGTAGAAACTGTGTAAAGATCAAGATTGACCCATGAAAACCAAGAACGATCTTGGTTTGAACACTTAGTAAAAAATCTCACGGTTGTGGGGACTGGACGTAACCCGGATTGGGTGAACCAGGATATATACTTGTGTGATCTCTCTATCTCTATCTCTATTTATTTTATGCTTTACAATCAGATTTCATTTTGATAAAATTGATTTTACAATTTTTTGTAACAAACCAAGATTGATCTTCAACAGTACCAAGATTGATCTTCAGTAGTACCAAGATTGATCTTCATTATTACCAAGATCAATCTTGGATTAAATTCATAATTTTAAAACAGAAATTTTAAAAAGAGGCAATTATAAATTCAAACCCCCTTCCTTATAATTGACATTGTTACTTCAAAGTTCACGTACGTGAACTCAGTTCACGTAAGTTGACGGTTTTTGTGGAGTACATGTAGGTTGATGGTGTCGTTATGTTGCTAGACTTGCATAAATGTTATATTGTTATGTTGTTTTGATAATGATTATGATTTGTTTATGCAAAAATGGTGCAGACAATGTTTACTGATAGAGACAGTCATGTTATACTCGATGAAGGGTCTGATAGTCGTCGTGTTAGACCAACTACTTCTACACGGGCTCACCGTGCTCATCTTGAATTGCGTGAACAACGAAGATTACGAAAGCAACAAGCAGAATAGGCGCAAGCAGTACAGGGGCAAGCAAAAGAGGCTCAACCTGAAGAGGTCCATGCGAATGAGGCCCAACCTGAAGTAGATGACAGATATCCTAGTGGTCCGGTTGACATGTCTGTCTTAAAGACATATGGGGATCATGTTGCGACACGACTATGGGACGGCGTGCTAAATATTTGAATCAAATTAAATATTTAATTTTGGTTAATGTGTTTGAACTTATATTTGTTCGATTAATTTATTTCAGGATCGCAGAGAGTTAAGGGTTTTTAGCAATGGAAAAAAATTAAAAGAAGTTGTCATTGAAAATCAAGAGGTTGATGAACTTGTTAAAAGTTTCGGTTTATATCCGTTGCAAAAATGCAGCTACTAAATGATCGACAAAGGTCAAATTTCTGCCTTTGTTGAGAGATGGCATCGCGACACCAACAACTTTCATCTTTCAATTGGGGAGATGACCATTAATTTGGACGAAGTCTCTTCGTTGCTGCATATACACATCACTGATGCATTCTTTAGCGTTAATATATTAAATAAGGATGAAGCTGCAGAATTATTGGGTGAGCTTGTTGGGGTTAGTCTGACTGATGCATATGCTGAGTTTAACTTGACGTGGACAACCACTATTCGGTATAGTTGGTTGCTTGACGTATACCATCAACGGTATACTGATCAGCATTGGCAGATGGCTGCGAGGACATTTCTTTTACTTTTGGTGGGTTGCACCTTGTTCAACGACAAGAGTGCCTTCGCACTGAGTGTTTTCTACCTTGAATGCTTCAGTGACCTCAACTCATGCGAGGGATATGCATGGGGTGCTGCTGCGCTTGCTTACCTATACGACAATCTTCGAGAAGCGAGCATGCATCAGACTAGAATGGTATCCGGGTATCTGACACTTTTACAAGTATTTGCGCTTGCTTTCCTGGTTTGATTGATTTCCTGATTTTGTGGTTTGTTGTTTTACTGATTTATGAATATGTTATTATATATGTGCAGACATGGGTGTATGAGCATTTTCCAGCATTGTGTGCGAATTGTTGTCGACTATCTCAGATTTATGATAAGAACTATCCGAAAGCACTTAGATGGAAGCCAAAATGGGATAAAGGTTTGGTTATTCTATTTAGGAAAGCACTGGACGAGATTGATGTTGATGACATATGTTGGACACCCTACAGAGAGCATAGACCGAAGCGACCATTTGAGGTTGTTTCATTATTTAGAGGGTGGATACGCTGGGGTCCTAAGATGTATGCTCACTTACCAGATAGGGTATTGCGTCAATATGGACATGTCCAAACCATCCCTGGTTCACCTTTGGAGATAGTAGACCAGACAACCACACCAGAGGAAATAGACATCATGTTTACGCAATACGTTGTTCATGTAGTTGACGCTGGGACAATTGTACACAAACCTGCAGACTGCGCAAATGAGTACATGGACTAGTTTCATCAGATTTCTCATCCATATATCTTTCGTAGAGAACCAATTTATGTAGCTCATTTGGTTGTAGAACCTGCCGATGATGATCATGCTCCAGATGTCACAGCGGTAAATTCATTTAACTTTAATTTATAACTTTATTAAAATTATTAATCATGTAATGAATTAATGTCTTTTTTAATGCAGCGTGAAGCAATACAAATTGAAGAGGAGCTTCTTGGTCGACACCTAGTATTACCTGATGGCATCGCACTCGTCAATAAATTAATTTTGGTATTACGATCTCAGAGGGGTGGTGATAGAGATTCGACTAATGTAGTATCATATCGTAAGAGACATAGGCATACTTAAGATTTGAATTTGTATTTGGTATTGAATATTTATTTTGGAAATGTATTTTGGATATCTATTTTGGATTTGTATTTTGCATATCTATTTTTGATATGTATTTTGGATATCTATTTTTGAAATGTATTTTGGATATCTATTTTTGATATGTATTTTAGATATCATTTTGGATTTGGAAAAAAATAATTAAACAAGTTAATTAATTAAACAACTTCATTAAATGTCAACAATTCAGTTTACAATAACTTCATTTATAGTTTCTGGAAATATCTGCAAACAATGTTGCATGTGATCCCTGTAAATATCCTTCCATTGTCGTGCTTCTTCATTGCAATATCTTTTCCACAAATTACTTGTTGGTGGTATAAGGGAATCTGACTTTAAGTAAACCAGTTAAATTACATAAAATTATAAATCAATTATCAACTATAAATCAATGATCAATTATCAACTATAAATCAATTATCAATGAATACCCGTACGAAATGACAGTTATTAAAAAATGCAATAACAATCACATAGATGTTGTTGGTGGACTTTGAAATGGAAAATATGTTTGCGATTGGTTAAGTGATAATGCGATGACAACCACATTAAACTTTGAAGCAGTCTCATATCCCATTTTTGGAAATGTCATTCAATTATCCTTCGATGCAACTTGCTCAACATACACATTGTGTATAAGTTGTCGAACATAATTTTCTCCACCAAATAGTATCTCGTAATGAGACATGAACTCTTGAAGCTCTATCACACACTGTTGACAGATGAATGCCCAATAGTTTTCACCCATTCCAAGTAAAGTAAAGCTGCGACTGCACGATATCGACAATTACCATCATCACCGACATCAATAATGTCATATGTGAAATTATGAATTTCAACTGGCAACCAATCTATGAAGACGAAAACTCTTGGTTGTTGAACTTTGCTAACTGATGGTCGAGGTGTGAGCTTTTGGACTGATGGTTGAGGTGCAATCTTTTCTACTTTACTAGTATCAATAGTGATACATGCATTTGTGCCACTACATCGAACACTTGCATCCACATGCTCCCACCAAGATGGATCACGCTTGGTTGATTTATCTCTTTTTGATACCTTACTTTTGCCTTTTTTGGTGCACTTTTTGTTTTAACCTTGGCAACCGGTGGAAACATTGACGTAGTCGATGGATACGCGATCTCTCGTAATTTACCTTTAAGTGAAATTTTGCCAGGTACATCAAGTTGTTCAAACTTTTTCACTATGACATCTATTTCATGTTTCATAGATAACTCTGAAGCTTTATTCGATGCATCAACATGGAAAATTAGTTTACTCCACCAAACATGAATAACGTTTAATGGAATGGAACGTGGGATCATACTATACTTGGCTATTTCACATGCACTAGGTAGACCATGAGTTGTCCTAATTGTGCAACGACACTCAATATGATCAATACCTACATACTTCACGCGGTCATACTCTGCAGCAATATGATCAATTGCATTTTTTTGACACAACACCACACAAATTCGCATATAATCTATTACTATATCGATGCACCTTTTGAATGATGCTCTTTTCAAATGATGCTATTATCTCATTGTGTTGTAATACAATCATGTTGTTGATGGTTTCCCAAACACTGCATATATCACCAATACTATCTTGTAATATCCTTTTTAAAATCCAATGCGCCGACTCAACCTTTTGTGTTGTGGTATTCTCAAAGTGCATAACTCTATTTGTCCACGCCTCAACAAACCTTTTCTTGTGAGGAATTAACTACTGCTCATGTACATAATCATAAAAAATAGAACATCTACTACAAATTCCTTCAAAGATAGCCAACTTCATGTAGTACTGAGCCTCATCATAACTGTAAATAAGAGTCTCCCATGCCTCCATTATTTGCACTTGCTTCTTTTTTTAAAACACAATCATCTTGCACTTGGCTTTGACATTCTTGCATATATAAAACAAGCATAATAAATTCACTGCTTTTGGAAAAACATTTTCAACCGCGTTCATCAAAGCAAGGTCTTTATCAGTAAAGATGACTTCAACTTCACCACTTGTAATTTGTTCTTTCACCATTTGTAGTGCCCATGTGACGTTATCCACACGCTCAGACTGTAGATATGCAAATCCACACAAAATATCATTTCAGTAGATGTAACACCAATAATCTCAAGTAATGGCATTCGATATCTACAGGTCTTGTAAGTGCTATCCATAATCAATATTATGTGAAAATTATTTACAGGAGTGATAGCGTCTAGATGGGCCCAAAATATGTCTCTCAACTCATCTGAACCCTCTACTTTCCTATATCGATAGACGTATTTGTCGCGTTCCATCAATGTCAAAAGATGTTGCATTTCTGTTCTATTACCTCTAAGTGATGAACAATATACTTGATGTGCATTGTAAACTTATTTTATTGTCGTCAAACATTCAACATTGTGATCCCTCAAAGTCATTAAAATGTTTTTTGGTTTTACAAAGTTCTTTGTCATATCACCAATTATATTTTTCTCATCTTGAGACAATCGGTCTAACAAAGAGTGACCAATTAGTATTTTGGCCAATTCATGGTTATGGAGACCACATATTACATGCAAATACCATCCATCACCAACACTTGATTGTGTTCCTCTCAATCTAAATGGACAATCACATTTTCTAGTCCAAATACTCCTCGTAAGATTAGGATTCTTCCATAGTCTATATTTACCACTTCTTTCACAACCAAGAATTAATTTTGTCTTTGTTCTTGGTCGTGCGGTCGTAGTTTCAGATCTAAAAATCACAACAACAATTTTATTTTCCCTTCCAACATTTATAGCCCATTTCAATAATTCATCTCATGTATTAAACATCATGCCGGTTGTAAACACATCAGTCAAATCAATCATAACAGGTTCAATTCCGTCATTCATAGCGTCAAAATTAGGTTCCACATTATCACACATTTCTTCAAAATCAGGATCCAAATCATCATACATTTCTTCAAAATCATCAAGTTCCAAACCTTCTAAACCTTCATACATTTCGTCATTGTTGTCTCCCCCTTCATCCATTTAACTACATCCAATAAATTACATAAATATAACATAAAAATTCTTAACTCCTAAACACAATAAACAAAAAAAAAAGTAAAAAATTCAATGTTTATAACCTTTACGTGAATTGAGAATACATAGGTGTACGTGAACTCAGTTCACGTAACACATACATGAATTGAATTCAAGTGAACGTACGTGAGTTCACGTACGTGTGACATTTCAAAAATTTACATTATTTACGTGATCTCAGTTCACGTATGTCTACGTCAATTCAATTCACGTTTAGGCTACGTGGATTGAGTTCACGTACATCTACGTCATCTCAGTTCACGTATGTAATATCAATTTTAAACCTCCATTACTATACACAAACTTAATTGGCATAGGGGTACGTAAACCTAATTCACGTACATTCTCAATTTTCTTAATTTCAAGAGTTACATGAATTCAGTTCACGTAAACATCCGTGAATTGAGTTCACGTAAAAAATCCAGATTTGGAAAAAAAATATCAGCTACAAAATATATACCTAGTTGATTTGATTCACTATAATGATGAAGATGATGAAAATGATGAAGATATTCAAAATGATTCAAGATTATTAAACATCAAATGTATCAAAATGATTGAAGAATATTGAAGAAGATTGAAGTTGGTAGGTAATGAAGATGAAGATAAAAAATGAGTGGTTAATTGAATAAAGAGGGAAGGGTATTTTGAGTTTAAAAAAAATTGAGGGGTGTGGGAAGTAATTTGAGGGGTATGGGAAGCAAAATTGTAAAAAAATTTACGTAAAAAATATACTTTTTAAAAATTTCAACTATTAAATGCATAAGTTAGGGTAATCAAAATAACCAAAGTGATTCTTGTAGACTAAGATTAGATGAAAGTGATTATATGGCAAGTTCATAGTCTATGAAGAGAACAAGTAGTTCTAACGTATGGAGGAACAATAGGACTGAAAGTGGCAAGTGTTGGTTTTTATTTTTTTTAATTAAATAATTGTTTTTCTATTTTTAATTAATAATTAAAATGGTTAATAAATTTTTAATGGTGGTTTAGCAAAAAATAATCATAGTCACACATGCTACATCATCAAATTTTGTCCTTTTTTATTAAAAATTTGTTAGGAGGGACTAAATTAAAAGTATTTTGTGATTGTAAAGTTAAATTGAAAAAAAAAAACATTGAACAAAGATTCAAATCAAAATGATTCATCTTTGTAGAAACATTTCAGTTATTTAAACTAAATATTTAATATTGTTATATTGTATTCATTTTTCTCCATTAAATTATAGTAATTCATCTTCATGATAATAAATTTAAAGGTTCATTTTTTACACCCACATTTATTTTTTTATTTCATCAAATGTGATTTATTACTTTTAATATGAAAGTAAATATTTTTTTATATAAGTTTTCTTCATAGGAGATAATCCTATTCAAGCGCATGTTGGATACTAAATGTGGATATATCTTCTATGGAAATTTGAACTCATGTATTAAATATAGACACCTCTTCCATCGATGATTCAAACTAAGATTCACTATATTGTAGAAGTCTAACCTCTTCTGCTAGACTCAACCCTGTTGGTAAAGTAAATATATTTTTCGCCATAAATTCTTCATTTAAAAGAAATTTTAAATTTTTTTATATTCTTTAGTCAAATCTAGTATATTAAATTTTAACTATATTAGAAGAAGGGTGTAAGAAAATGAAATCAATCACTAGAGGTAATCCAAAATTTAATTTAAACAAATTTAATGTTGGGTATTGGATTTCGCTCTTATGTGGAGAAAAAGATTTTACTTTATCCCTTCTTTTTTTATTTCATATGTTCTCTCTATTGGAGATAATTTTATTTGAATGTGCGTCATACACTAAATTTAGATATATCTCTCAACGGAGATTTTAACTCAGATTCACTGTGTTGTTAGAGTCTAGTTCCTGTGTTATACTCAACCCTAGTTGGTTAATCTATACCTTTTATTGTACTTTTACCCCACATTTCATACAAACTACCTATTTTACCATATAAAAAAAATTAGTCTACTCCACCATCTTCAATTGTGTTATAAAAAACTTAATTTAAGTTTTATAGAACACAAATGTGTTTAAAAAAATTTAAAATTTGAGTTTTAAGAAAAAAATTTATGTTCTAGAAAATTCAATCATTAAGTATTTTAGAATATATTTGCATTGCGGAAAATTTAAAATAAGTTTTTCAATACCTAACTTTTAACAAATTTAAAGTAATGTACCGACAATATTTTAAAAAGTTTTTTGGCAAATTAATTTTTTTTTAAATGTATTGTAAGAAACTTGATTTAAGTTTTCTGGAACAAAAATATGTTATAAAATATTTAAGTTTGAGTTTTTTAAAATATTTACGTATCCTGAAAAGGTCCCTTTAAGTTTTTGTAACACATTTGTGGTCCAAAAATTTTCTGCTGCACCATTTTGTTTTAAAGTTAGGTACTTATCGACAAACTTTAATATAGTTTGCTTGGGATTTTCATTAAAATGTGTGATAGGGGGTATAAGGTGTGGCTTATGAAAAAAAAATTTGTGTAAGAAATATCCAAATATCTTAGTCCATTATATCTCTTACTTGCTTAAATAAGGAAGGGTACTTTTAAGCTAGTCATAGAGAGTATTTTTGTAACAACTCAACCTTTTTGACTGACACTGTTATTCAAAATATTTTCTCCATCCCATTTCTCCTTGTTAGAAATTAATGAGTTTTGGAGCTTGAGTATTGTTTTGAGTAGTCTTGACATATGTTTATATTAAGGTTTGTACTATATGGAATAATTCATTTTACTCATGTCCTTAATCTTGACACTTGTTGATGGCTTCTTGCTTGTCCACTTATGTAATTCATGTTCCGTAAATAAATCTCAAGTGCAATCATTAGTAGATTATCATTCATAAAACTTAATTATTTATTTCATAAGGTTTGTTGTCATTAAAACATATATCAAAAAGATTTTTACCTAAACAGTTTATACTCACGAGTTCTTCAAGTAGGGGGAATTTTATTTCTACTATGTATTGCTTGTTAATTCTCCATCAAAGTGGCATCAAAGCTCTTGGGTATGGGCTATTTTGACTTGCTTGAATGATGGAGACAAATATTAATATAAAGATGATATGCTTGAATGGTACTATCTATCATGTGTGGAAAGGCAAGATGAAGGATTTGTTACTTGTGAAGAAAATGCACCTTCCTATTTTTAGTTCTAAAAAGTCGGATTTTAAATCTCAAGAAGAATCGAAATTGGAACATCAACAAGTACGTGGTTTTATAAGGAAATATGTTTTTGAAGGTAGAGTCATTGTTTGCATCTAACTCAAGGAATAATAAATTACTTTTGCCGAATAGCTTCATAAATTTAAAGTATAAGGAGACGACTTCTATTTTAGATCATTTTAGTGATTTTCAAGAGCTCTTTGATAAGATGTTAGAAATGAGTGTCAAGTTTGATGATGAGCTCTTGTGACTATTTTTATTGTTATCTTTACTAAAGCCTTATGAGACATTTCAGGTCTCTATAACGAGTTTAGTACTTAAAGGTGTAGCTTCTTTAGAAAGGATTAGGGATGGTGTTCTGAATGAGGAGATGAAAAGAAAGACATATGGTTCTTCGTCTCTAGCTAAAGTTATTATTAGTGAAAATAGGGGAGAAGTTAGACAAAAGGAACTTAATGAATCCTAAAGAGAATAACAAGAGCAAGTGAAAATCTCGATACAAGAATATATAATGTCATTATTGTTATATAACAAGGCATATATAAAAGAGGTTGTGACAATGATAGTAATGGTGATCATCTTACATCTGCTACTAGTGATGATCTTACTATTCTTCGTGACCATGAGTTAGTTAATCTTGTATTTGATGAGAGCATATGGATTGATTGTGGTGCTACACTATATGTTACACCGAGGAATAAGTTCTTCACATCTTATACTTCAAGTGATTTTGGAGCGTTGAAGATGTGTAATGATGGTGTCTCTAAGATAATTGGTGTTGGTGATATTTGCTTGCAACCAATATATGATTGCAATTGTCGCTTAAATGAGTCAAATATGCTCTAATGATTAACTTTAATTTAATCTCTATGCATATAATTGATGATAGTGGTTCCGACAATCACTTAGTTTTTTAAAGTGAAAACTTAGTAAAGGTAACATGGTTGTGACAAGAGGGAAAACAATTTTTAAATTGTATTGGACAAACGCTTTGGTTGCTTAAGCTAATGTGAATGTCATGGATATGGAAGCAACTTTGTTGCACCAAAGGCATAACCATATCAATGAATAAAGGTTAAACTATTTAGTAAACAATGATGTGCTTTCAGGATTGAAGAACATAGATTTGGAGAAATGTTCTCATCGCATGGTTGGCAAGCTAAATTTTTACCCATGAACTAACACCTATCGGATGATTATTATTATATTTCTATAGTTTAGTAACTAAATTTAAAATAGTCATATTTCATAGACTAAATTCATAAACTAAATTGATAGTTTATTAAAAACATTAGAAACAATGCATTGAAGTTTTTCAAGAAGGAAAAGAATCATCCAAAGATGAGGATGATGAACATGTTACTACAAATTAGCTCTTTCTAGGCCAAGGCTACGTCACTGCAAATTATCATTTCACTACCAAAATTTTAACAGTAATTTTTCACTAGTCCTTGTTCATGAAAGAAATAACTAAGTGAGGTGCATAAATGAGTTTTTATCCACTCATCGAATAAATTGACCTATCCCCTATCATATTTCGACACGAATTACAGGTTTTAATGTAGCCGTGTTTCTACTTCTCACGTCACCACTTGCATTGAGCATGTTACATTGTTGCCCATCACTCTCTTCCAATAGCAATCACCTCATTTTCAAAGTAGTTTGTCCCTTTAATAACAAGAACACGTGGTTGTGGGTATAGCTACACATTAGGATAGAGCAATTATACCTTCGTATGATTGCATACCTCACTAGATAATGGAACTGCAATAAATACCATCCTAAACATGCAATGTTTTTTTAGTATAGATCCAGCTAATGTTGATTGTTATGGCTAACGTTTCCATTTCAAAATCCTTTTCTCACTAAAAAACACAATTTAAGGGGATATAAACTGTTTGGTGACCGAGGTGGAAGAGTAAGAGAGATGAGGAGGCTGCATGTTCGAATCACACACAGCAAAATACTAACAATACTATATCCTTTTCAATGTTTCCCAGTTAGAACATTCCCACGAAACACAATTATTCAGTGACAACTTCACTAGCAGCACAAGGTGATGTTTTCGTAGTTACAGAAACAAAAAAAAAGTGATGAACCATACAAGTGCAAAGAGTAACTAAACATCAAAATTGTGACTGAAAAGAGAACACAACAACAAAACTTTTGATGCATAGATCAAAAACTGCTATAATATCTTTTCATGAATTATATATCTAACTATCATGGTTGACTAAATGACTAATCAAAATTGGGATAGCACTAAGAAAAAAAGAGCAGCTAAACCTGAAGAATGCATGGCCAAAATCTGTCTGGAGAGGCGACAATTCGCACTCTTCACTGCGACAGGAAAATACAGACAAATGTCCAAATTTTAGAAGTACAAAGAGTCCTACCCATTACCTTACATTATTCAAAGATAAGAAAAATGCACTACAACAACATTCACAGATTTTATTGCTTCCGGGTAGTTAAACAGTGATTTCGCATGCACGCAAAATTGAGAGTCTAATCCACATTTGCAAAGTTTACATCCACACCTGTTCTCTGCTATATTCCCTTACAACTACAGGAACACTCGTGGGAGGGATCTGCCAAAAGTAAAATTGTTAGACCTTCTGTTTTTCTTAACCGTAAATAGTCATAACTGAAGTTGGAAAAATATAAGACAATGCCCCTTAAGACTATTAAAAAAATGAATGAATCTTATCCCGGAACTAGAAAGCTTTACTGGTCCAAGGATTTAACTAGTTTAGAATGTCCAGGCTAATCTCTATCTTTTATTTACTCAATGTTTCTTATTTAAATATTTAAAGGGGAAAGTGCAAGTAGTAATCAAATCACTTTTATTTATTTAGTTGTATGTTAATAGTTTCTTTTTTTATTTAGTATTATTTTATCCTTTTGATTTGTATTAGTCCAAAATGTTATTTTGATCCATGAATACTAACAGTACAAGGGATAGGGCGAACTTTATGTAACTACTTCACACAGCAAATAGATAAATATTTAAATTCCAAGACTCACCATGCCATAATCTGTAACTATCATTGAAACATAATCTGAAGGTGTTGCATCATACCTGGCAACAATTTAGAAAAATGTAAGGTCAAGGTAAGGAAATCACAATTGTGGTACTATATTGTGTAAATATAAGTGTCTTACATCAGATTTAGAAGTTGCAGATTTTCAGTATTGGCCCAAGCATCTAAGAGGTTAACATCCTCTCTACCGGGAACCTTTGAAATGACATCTGGATCACCTGTAAGAAATGAAATATCAGCCTTTCTTCCAGACAAAATGGCAAAAGAATCCTCTCCATCAGTCACGGTTTACATACCAAGTTCATTTGAGCATATTGAATCAAGCTGGACCCTTTCATGAAATTTATAAGCCTCACAACAAACTATAACAGGAACATGGTACACATGAGCAACCATTGCAACACATGCAGTCCCAACTCCTGAATAAACTGTTCCATTAGACAACACTGATGAAGCACCCAGAAAAACTCGGGTAACTTCATGCATTATGTAGGAAACAGCATTTACATGAGTGTATGTACAACTAAGACCTTTCTCCACTAGTCTTCGAAGCAAAATTTTCCCTTGAAGCCTTGGACGAGAGTCTACTACTACAACTCGAAACTGTTTTCCTAACTCATGTGCATGTAACAGTATCATTTCAACTGCTGACGATGACCCGTATGTAAGAAGAACATCACCATCTCTTATTTTTGTGACAGCATGATTTACTATCACCTTGTTGGCAAGTATAATCTTCTCATTTATAAAATGTTCAATATCAGATTGAAGAGAAGTTTTTGATTCTGACTCAGACAGTGTCGTAGGTAGCTTTGTGATTCGACTTTTGAGAAATCTAATTGCATTTCCCATACTGATTGAAAGAGGTCGACACTCAATAAGGAATGAAACATAGCTACTTATTTTTGCTGTCAAGTCTCTCACAAGGGTCTTCTCAGGTGGAACTGTGTAGTCTTTGATGGCATCCTGAAACGCTTGAAGCATAGCAATACAACGAGCATTGCCACCAGATATATCTCCCGACAGGTACTGCAAACCAATCTGATAATCACCACAAAAACAGTGATTAGAGGAAGGTATATCCATAAGGGCCCAATTTACAAAAAAATTGAACTGGGTCTTAAGTCTTAATCAATAAACTATCCAGTACCCACAGAAACAGCACAAATAAAGTTCAATAACGGTTTGGCTAATAGTCCCTTTATGTATACAATAGGTCCTACCTAGATATACCTTATTTTTTATTTGGATGTCATTTAGGAAAAACTTCTTAACTTTCAGATAGTAAGGTAGGCAAGTTGATATTGTGCAACTGCAATATAATATAATAAAGCAATACTAGAAGAGGTATGAAATCTATTGAAGTTGTGGGATTTTAGAGAAAAGGAGGAGAGAAAATAATAAGGGTTTGAATATTATTGATAATAGCTTAATGCTTAATTGATTACAATAGACTCAATACTAATCTCTATTTATAGAGAAACATAGACTAAATTCTAAATTAGGAATAAATCATAATAATAATAAGAGATATTCTAAGATTCTCTATGATTATAAATTGATTATAGAAAATAACTTAAGATACTCTAATATAATATAATATAAAAGATATTATAAGATATTTTCTAATATTCCAACACTCCCCCTCAAGCTAAAGCTTACTAAGCTTTAGCTTGCTACAAGAAAACAATGTTTTGCTCCACAAAATAACAAAAAAGATGGAGAGGCAACTCAGGGATGCATGTGAAGTCGGAGATAATTGCTATAAATATAGTCTAGCCAGATAGTCTGATCGATCATCAGCCTGAGAGAAATTCATGGTAGGCAATTGAACAAAGCAAGCTTCGTTCTTCTAAAAACTACATTTGGAAGCTTCAAACTAATAATAGTGGAGACTCAAAATATTTAAACTTGAATCTGCTTCAAGGAGAGAGAGAGGCGTGATTCAAGGAGATAAAGGCAAGACTAGTACATCTGGGACAAATTGCCAAGATAAGGTAAGTCATGAAAATAAAAGATACCATTAGAATAACCACCAAAGGAAGAAGTTATCACTAATATAATTCATATGTGGAAAAAGAGACACCACCATAATGATCGTCGGTGGGAATAAAAGCCATTGTTGAAATCTATTAGTAAGAACTAAATTGCATGACAAACACCAAAGAGGAAGCAGCACAACTCTAACGAAACGAAGCCATGATCGATCAACGGAGTGAGAAAATGAATCCAAAACAGAAGAGATAATGGTTGTTTCAGAAAATTTGCTAGAATACTTTTCCAGCAGCAACAACATGCAGCAACAGCTGATGGCAGCAGTAGCAGACGGGACAGCAGCAACGACAGGTAGTAGCAGACAGCAGCGGCGACATGTCTACTCGCATGAGAGATTTGCAGCGTGTGTGACGGTTTTTGGCGACGCGCTTTCAAGCATGACCTGATATGGAGATGACTGTTATTTGTAGAAAAATTTGCCGGAAATAGTGGCAGCGGCGGCAGTAGCAAATTGAATGGAAATCGAGTGAAACGTGTCGGAATGTTGGAAACGAGAAACTATAATTATATTCCCTAACTGTTGGGAATTCGGCAGCAGAACAACGACAAAATTGTTCAAGGAGGATCGAAATAGGCTCTAGATACCATGTTGAAGTTGTCGGATTTTAGAGAAAATGAGGAGAGAAAACAATAAGGGTTTAAATATTATTGATAATAGCTTAATGCTTAATTGATTACAATAGACTCAATACTAATCTATATTTATAGAGAAACAGACTAAATTCTAAATTATGAATAAATCATAATAATAATAAGAGATATTCTAAGATTCTCTATGATTATAAATTGATCATAGAATATAACTTAAGATACTCTAATATAATATAAAAGATATTATAAGATATTTTCAAATATTCCAACAAAATCATTTTGAGCCTTTAAAGGAGTGAAAAATACTTCAGAACAGTAACTCCTCACATCATTCCATATTCTTTGCCTTGATCTTTCCCCCCCAAACAAACATATATCAGAACCAGAAGATGTCCAATTTTACCATTTTTTTATATAAACCATGGCACTGAAAATTCCAACAATAAATTTTTATTGATGAAAAATTAAGCAATAAATAGGTAACATTCTAAGAAACTAAAGTCGTGAAATTGAATTAAATGAAACTACTAGTAATAAACAAGGAAACACAAAAAGAAAGCATTTCCATTTAATGATTTGAATACAAAAAGTGTAGCTAAGGAGTACAATAAATGACCTCTCATATGCTGGAAGATATAAGCATTTTTCCACTATTGACTGTATTAAATTAAATTAAATAAACACTGTCAAATCCATTTAGAGGTGAATCTTTCAGTTTTCAAGTTTCAGCAATGATATTTTTAGCATAAGTTGAGTTTACTAAACCTTTAGTTGAGACATAAAGGGTTGAAGTGCAAGGAAAACCCTATTTACCCTGTGGTACTATCTACATTTTGAACCATGAGAATAGAACTAAAACATCACATATATTATGAAAGGGTAAAACCTGACCATATAAGAATTATGGATTGTAACAAGTTGAAATAATGGGATAACATCGCCACCTTATAAACGGAAGGATGCACAGGATCAATCTGGAAAAACTTTGCCTCAAGATCAGGAAGCTGACTCCCATGTTCATACTGTGGCAAATGTCTGAATAGTTCCACTCTGTTCCTGGCTTCAGTTTGGTTAACCACAGCACGACGCTTAGCTTTCTCCACTCTACTCTTATCATCATATTGCAAGCGTGGATGAGGAACATCTTTTTTCCTATCCTTTTCTGATGGACGCTCACCTCCTTTCTTCTCAGAAGCCGCAACAGAAGTATTATCAACTTTTTGTGGGGGCTTTGCAGCTTTAGCTGATTTTACATTCACTGAAGTCACAGTTCCAGATGCCTTGTTTCCTTCAGCTAACAACAGATAGTATAAAAGCAAATACCAATTAGCAGTGTCACACTGAATTATATTAACAAAAGATAACCATGAAAGCCCATCATCATGATTCATGTCCCAATATAGGCATGCTAAAATCATTACAAACGACATCTGAATCCTCGCACAGTAGGTTGAATATGGCACTAGGCCAAAAACATGTTTAACTAACATTTTCAATGTGATAGCTGTGAGATAGATAGACACACGAATTCTTAAATTCACGTTTCGGATTCCCTTATTTTGCAGAGAAATTTAAAATTAAAATGTTCAACAATAGAAGTTTTTGAAAGACAATATTATATGTAATATAATTAAGACCAACATTGCACTAATATAATCACACAAGGGCATGCTGAATGATAATAGACACCTTTTGCAGCAGCCTTTGCAGCTCGTTGAGCTTCTTGAAGATCACGTCTTTCAGCTTTTGAAGACTTCTCTTTCTTCTGCTTTGAATTCATAGCTTGGTCTTTCACTTCCATTGCAGATCCTCCTCCTCTGTCTGCTTTCTCTCTTTCTGTGGGGTATAAGGAAGATGCGGAAAGGGTAAAAAATGCAGAACCAAACAGTTAAAACTTAAAATAAAAATTAATATAGACTAAAAAGCTGATCATTGATCAATATAGCCGGTGGCAGAAAATGCATGCAACTTTTAATTTGAAAAAAACGACTGTTGCATAAAGCCATTAAAGATTAAAAAAACTAAGATTCAAAATGTGCCAAATTAGGTGGGTTTGTGAGTTTTATACTTTTACACCCACAACAGGGTCATATAAATTGATTGACCCTCTTAAGAAGCATTGACTACTTCTCGAAAGTAGCTATTAGGCTTAGACAACATTGAAGTACTACTTCTATAGCCACAGCATTTTCATTAAGCAAATAAGCAAAGCCATAGTATTGCAAGGGCTACATATGAATTGTTGAATAAACTTTAATGTTATATTTAGTGGGTTTCTATTAATAAGTTAGTGGAAAGACAAAGTCTCTGTTGTAGTAGGAAGGCCAAGAGATAGTGGGCTATTAATAGTATTTATTTGTTTTCTTAGATTAGCGGTAATGGGATTATATAAAGACCAAAGTTGTATTTTCATTTTAATAGAATATATAAAAGTAGTGTTTCTGTTCACATGAATGACTACACAATTAAAGCTATTTAGGAAAGTATTCAGGTCAACTTTTTACCTACTGAGGATAAAGCACGACTCTATTGCACTGTACGACTCTATTACAGTGTTAATCATAGAAGATAGTCATTGTAGAAACTGCAAAGCTCTGATATTATCCAAAGCTGTGTTAAATAAAGCTCTTGCTGAATTACACAAAATTTTAAGCAGCAATAAAAACTTAAAGGAACTACAAATACAACGATGATAGAAAGCACAAAGTATTTATTAGCACCACTTTTTCCACTTAATGTCAATGCAAATGATATTAGGACATAAAAAAAAGACTTTCACCTAAAAAATTAAGTGTTATTTAATCAAATTCTTACAAGAAAAGCAAAAAGGCCATAATGAAACTTGTTTCAAAAGCACATTATGCTGATATCATCAAATGACGAGCTTCCTAAAGGTTCTCCTCCAATCATTCAGAAATTAAGTAGTAATAATAAATGGAGCTATGCCAAACGAAATTTTATCACTATGGCCAATTTCAACATATTAAATACCATTTTCATAAAGAAACATGCTAGAATTATGTCATGCATTATCATAGACAAATATGAAAGCATTAATTATAAAAATCCAACTCTAAATAACACTGATAAAGCACATGTTACAAAATACTGCAAATCTTCTTCTCGCTATTGATAAGCATTAATGCCTGTAAACATTTATATGCCAAGATACAATCATTGGATTGAATGAAGATTTGTAGAAAATAAAAAGAAACAATCATAAAAATCTTCATTCAATCGAATTAAATATAACAAGAAACAGTTTACCAAAATAAAATATATATAACAATAAACATTTATTATAGCTTCCCATGTGCTGAGACAAATCTCAACGAAATCATATTAAATTCCAATTTCTATCTACTTTCACGCTACACAAAATGAAGTTCAAATTCGAAACATATAAAAATTCTCCAATTCGAAAAGAATCAAAACAAAGCAAAAGAAGAAAAACCTAACCGTCAATTGCAAGGGAATCAGCATTGACTACAGAAACTGTAGTCAATTTACACACCGGAACTCCGATATTAGCCTTCACCGCCGTCACGTCAAATCCACCGCGCGGAAACGAGGAAGCCGCAATTCTTCCTCCATCTCCGGCAACGATTCTGGAAGACGGTGCAGGGGAAATCGGAGGGGGAAATAACTCCGACGAACTGCTGGAGATAGCGATAGATTCCTCGCCGGAAGGGGAAGTGACGGAGTAGCGAGTATTGATGTTGAGATTTTCCGACGAATGTCGCGGCGGAGGGATCATGACAGGAGATAGAGAATTGATGGAAGGAGAGATGTTCAACGGAATCGGATCCGGTGGAGCGAAGAATCCGACTTTGCGAACTTTAGGGTCAATGACGGCGCGTGGAGCTCGACGCGCATCCATGATAGTGAAGTGAAGTAGTTTTGTTTGGTTTCGGTTAGGGTTCAAATTTTAGTGTTAAGCATGTTTTTAAGAGTTGATGAAGGAAGAAATAAAAGGAAAGAAAGTGTGAGGGTTTAATTTTCTTTTGCTTTCTCGGGAAAATTTTGTGGAGAAAAAGGTAAGACTTGAAAAGAAAGGAGTGTGTAGTAAGCAGCCAAATCATGAAAGCAATGAAAGAAAAGAAATGAAAAAGAAATGGAAAATTGTTTGTCGTTTAGCTCAACTTTGGGTATTTTAGTCTAAACTCTTCAATCTCAATCACATGTTTCTTCTCCAATGTTTATTTTCATCAACCGTTGTTATTTTTTTCAACAGAAAGTAAATTGAGGTGACTTTTTAAGGACTCTTTTTTTGTCAGGTTATGTTTGCATGTGAAATGAGATGGATGGAAGGATTTTAATTAAAATTCAATAGGTTTCTTTAGGGTGAAAAGTTGATTTATCAATTATAAGTATGAAATATTTTATTAAATATGGTTTAATTGTATTTTTTTAATTTATTTTACTTGAATTTTTCCTATTTTATTTGTTTTTAATTTTGATCCCTAAACACAGTTTTGGTATAAAATTTAATAAAGTATAATTTTTTTTAATGATGTGAAAGTTTCATGTGGATTAATTATACATTATTATTATTATTCTAAATTTGTAAAAAAAAGACATTTTCTATTTTTAAAAACACATTTCTTATTTTTTAAAATATATTTTCTATTTTATTATATCATTTAATTATAAAAATATAAAACAAACAAAAAATTTGTTTCTATTCTAATCCTTAATTTCATTTTATTCAATCTTTTTCTTCTTCATAGTCAGCAAAAATAAAAACACGTACAAAATTCATTAGCCAACAACCAATGTTGATTAAAAATGATCTTGGGAGCATCTAATATGTCTTTTAAGTAGGAAATTTGTTTTTAAAAATAGAAAATGTGGTTTATAAATTTGGGATAATAATAATAATAAAATGTAATTAATCTACATGAAATCATCTAAATCATCTTCTTTTTTGACACATCATTAAAAAAAATATATATTTCATGAAGTTTTGGACTAAAATTATGTTTGGAGAACCAAAACTGAGGACAAATAAAATGAGGGGACTATTTTCATAATTCAACTAAAATAGGAAACCAAAAATACAATTAAATAAAATATTTATAAAGAGATTTCATTTGGCTTCTTCTAGTAGAAAATTAAATAGACTTAAGTTTATATTGTGGTTGGATTAATTTTATTTTTGGTTTTATGTTTGGATTAATCTTGACAATACAAATTTAAGAAGAACATAAGGAAACTTCAACCTTATTATTATAAGAATAATAAAGTGGGAGGACAAATTACAATTAAACAAAACTGACATGTGTGTGTAACATGTTCTAAATTTAGATGGAGTTGTTTCCTTAAAGAGACGACATATGTCTATATTTAGTATCGAGAACGAGAATGATTGTATGGAGGGAGTTAGAAAAACAATTTTCGAGCATTCTTAAGGTCATTTTTAATCAATTCAATTGGGGCGAGATCGGGTGACGAATTTCAAATTTTAGTCTCTTAATAATGAGGAAGGAGTCTCCTTGGTGAGAATGTTTTGATGAAGTGAGAATGTTTTGACGAGGACGAAGAGATGGCAATTGTGCGGGATTATGATAGCTTTAAAAGCTTAGACTCTTATAATGTAAAATTTGACTTTTTGATAAAATTTAGGGATGAGATTTAAGGTGATTTTATGATATTTCTAAAGTAACAATGTTGATTTACAAGAAAAGAGGTTTTGAATTGTAAAGTTTTTTAAAAATTTATGAAAAAACTTAAGAATTTAACTCAAGAATTATTTTGGTTAAGAAAACACAACACAAAGAACGTTATTGGTTTTTACAAGAAAACGAAGAACGTTCTTGGTTAGCTTGAAAAATAGAAATTTAATTTATGTTTTAATACAAGTAAATAATCAGACTTAATAAATAAGGAGATAAGAGAAAGAATACCACACAAGGATGTATCATAGTTCACCCAACTTATGTTACGTCCAGTCCTCACAACTGTGAGTTTTTTCACTAAGGGTTTAAAACAAAGAACCTTCTTGGTTTTACAACGCCTAATTCAGATTAGTCTTGATATGTTATAAGCTCTATTTCTTTCTACCCAGAAAGAGATTTAATCAATTCACCGATCAACCCTGATAGGATTTCAAACAATCTTTTCAAACTATAATAAACTCTTATAGTTTGAGTTTTACAATAATGATGAGATTGTTTTGAAAGAATCTGAGATGTCTCAACTCTTGTTTGAGATTTGATTCTTTACAAAGAATTCAATACAATAATAACAAAGTAAAATGTATATTCACAACTGAATCCTTTTTGAGAAAATGAGAATTTCAAGTATACGAATGTGAATGATTTGTATGACTTGATAGCTCTTGAACTTCTGTTGTTTTCTTGAGCATTGACCTTTCTTTTATAGGTGTTTTGGAGCATTTAATGATGGTCAAAAGAGTTGTTGGTAGTGCTTTGTCTTTTTGACCAAAACCAATATATATGAATAAAAATATTTCAACCTTTGAACACTTTGAGAATTTGTTTGACTGAGATTTTTTATTCGTTCTTGATTAGATTTCTCTTGTGTTTAATGATCCTTTATGCTTCGCATAAATTTCTTGATGTTATATCTTTGATCTAGAGACTTGATTATGTTCAAATTAGTTTGGAGAATGATAATGAACTTCTGCAGAAATAAGGAGATTGATACTAAGCTTCTACAAAATTGTGGAGATTGATTATCAATTTGGACTGTCAGTCTTGTACTTTCTGGAGATTGATGATCAGTCTGGAGATAATATCTTTGATCATTCTGGATGACTTGTACAGATCAAGATTGATTAACTTTCTTGACAGTTAAGCTAGACAAGGTTCATACTTGTTTTAACTTTCTTGTTTCATGAGCTTTTATCTTAGTAATTTGAATGCCATCTTTGATTAGAATGGATCCTTCTTGATCCTTGTCAAGTACAGATAACATTAGCATGAAATTCAGAGGCACAATCTTCTTTGAACTAATGGAGATTGATTGATCTTGAGGTTGTGATGATCAATCTTAATCTTGGAGAACATTCTCCATTTTTTCTAGAATGTTCTTGTTTCTTTATATGATAAATTTTTATCTGGTTTATTGGTTTTGCTTGATTCCTATCTTTAATTAATTCACTCAAAAGCACAAGTTAATTTAACATAAAATTTAAGAATTATAATTAACATCTTTAACTAACTTTTGTTTATTTTCATCTAAACTTTAATTTGAGAGTTTGTTTAAGCAGTTTCTATGTAAATTCCATGAAAACAGTAAGTTGAACTCTAATTTTATTTTCATTGTTCTTATTCTAATAAGGACAATCCTCAATTGTTGAATGATTTTTGACCCATCTCTCTTTTTGGGTAAATGTATAAGATGTTAGTTAAAGTTTTAGCTAATAGCTTGAAAAGTTAATCTCCAAGAATCAATTTGCCTTTATTAAGGGAAGACATATACTAAATGGTAATCTGGTGGCAAATGAATTTCTCGATTAAGTGAGGAAAGGGGAAAGGGAGTCAATAATGTTTAAGGTCAATTTTGAAAAAGCATATGATTTAGAAAAATTAGGGTCATTTGGATATAATATTGAATGGATGAACTTTTCTTTAAAGTAAAGGTGTTGGATCTTGGAATATCTAAATTCGACTTCTACATTGGTGTTGGTAAATCGAAGCCTACAGATGAATTTTTTGTGAGACCTGGTTTGAGGCTCCTTGATCTCATGTTGATATCTTCGGTGGATGTTGGGTTGTTTTTTCGCTACAGTGTAGGTGATGGCTCACATTTGAAAATTTCCTATGTGCAATTTGTTAATGACATTATTATTATGGGAGAGAGAATGTGGTTGAATGTAAGAGCCATAAAAGTTAATTTACTCATTTTTGAATTGACATTTGGTTTGAAGATAAACTTTCGTAAGTATTTAGGTGGACATTAATGTTTCTAAATCATGGTTAAAGGAGGTTGATAAACTGTTAAATTGTAAGGTGTGAAAAGTTCCATTTAAGTATCTTGGTTTACATAATGGTGTTAATTTGAGGAGACTTTCTTTTTGAAATCTTGTAATAGAAAATGTTCAAAGAAGGTTATCTAGATGGAGGAATAAAAAAAGTTCTATTTGTAGTCGCTTGGTTCTCATCAAAGTTATCTTGTTTGCATTACCAATGTATTTTGTTTCTTTTTTCAAAGTTATGTCAAGTACTATCTATAAAATTGAAGCTTTTCTAAAAGAATTTTTGTGGGGTAGTAAGGAAACTTGTAAAGTTCATTGGATCAACTGGATATGGTGTGTTTTGAGCATGATAAAGAAAGGTTAGTAGTTTGTAATTTGTGTGTTTTTAATGTGGCGAAGAACCATCTATCTTTTGGGAGCTTGCCTGAAACAAAATTGTGTCATTAAAGTTTCAATTTTTGTGTGGAGATTGTTGAATAATCGAATTACTACAACTGATAACTTCTTTTTTGAGGCAACGTTGATATAACTTCAAGTTTTTGCATTGGAGGTTGGGGTATAGGAATTTACTAAACTTTTTTTTTTTTTTATTATTGTCTAATGTTTGATTTAGTTTGAGGTAAATTACTTGGGTGGTTAGGTATTCAAGGTACTTCTTCTAATGTTATGTTAGCCAATGCTCAAGAATTTGGTGGGTTATGTGTTCTTGGTATGATGCTACATATCTTTTTAATCTCATTTGGTTAACTTGTGTTTGAGTTACATGAAAATCAAAGAATATGGTTAACTCGTGTTTTGGTGACGTGGAAATCTAGGAATCATATTATTTTTCGTCAAAAGTCATTTGATGGTTGTGCATTGGAGCATATTCATGTTGGAGGAGGGTTCACAATCGATGTTTATGTGAATGATTATAGTTTGGTTCTCGTATTTTTATATGCAATAGAGCATGAATGATATCAGAAATTGAATTTTTTTTTTCAGAGGTGAAAATATAAATTGCCTTTCTAAGAAAGGCAACACACCATTAATCATTTAAAAGACATTTCCTTTAATCTCTCAAAACGTTATATAAGGTATTGTCTTGAATCTCTTAAAAAAGTGTCATTGAAACTTTAAAATTGTTACAATTCATACAGCGCTTTGAATTTTTTAAAATATGTCATTGAATACATCAAAAGATGTTATTGATTCTCTCAAAATGTGTCTTATTGGATCTTCTAGAGATGAACGTTAGGATTATTTTCCAAATTAGATGTATGGTATTGCAATTTTACCATGTTTGCATTGAACATATCATATGTGGTTGCATTACTTTAAGAATTACCGTGTAAAACATTAATTAATGTGACTTGTTGAAATATTGAAATGGTTACATGTTTTGATTGTTGGAAGGAACGCATAATAATGAATTTTGTAGTATACATTGAATCTCTTAAAATATGTTAAAATATGTTGAAACGAGTCTTCTAGATGAATATTATGATTATTCTACCAAATTAAATACATACTATTACAATTTTACCATATGTGCATTTAACATATTATATATGGTTGCATGCCTATCAAAATAAATATTTACATATAGAAAATAAGCCATCCATATAGAAGTACCGTATAATATTTTTAATTATAGCAAAAGTGATGTGATAAAAGTTCAATAATTAATTCCCTATAATGGGAGAAGTTTTTTTTCTCTAGTTTCTGTGAGTGGTTATAATCTAATGATACAAAAATATTAAATATCTTTCTATATAATGGGTGGAATAAACGACGGATCAACAAAACAAAATTTCCGTTGCCGGGACTTGAACCCGGGTCTTTCGGGTGAGAGCCGAATATCCTGACCAACTAGACTACAACGGATTGATGGTACATTTGGTCATCTAAGACTTTATATATACATTTAACATAAAATTTACATGGACAATATAACGTTTTTTTAGGAAGGAAAATATAATGTTTGGTTAATCCGGTTTATTAATTAACTAACTATTTGTTTTGCTCACTTCCTAACAAAACAATTTTTGCTCACACATATTTTCTGGATGAATGTATAACCGTTTCAAATAGTAATAATGTTTCGCTTACATGTTATTATATAATATTATTTAAATAATTAAAAAAAGGAATCAAAATATGATTTGGTCATATTCCTCCTAAATTTGATTGGACAAAAAATAATAATGAGTGATGATATAACATAATGTGTTTCACAGTTTCACTCCATTTTATTTCTTAAAAAAACAAAAACAAAAATAGAACATAAATTCAGTCCATTTCATCTCATTTCACCAATCTAAATACATCCTTAAAGGCCATAAAAGTATTGAAATTTAAGATATATTTGTGAAATAATTTTTCTAAAACAAGTCAATTTTTGTTTGAAAAAAAAGTTTCATTAATTAT
>JBBPBT010000959.1:379178-398596 GCA_037974875.1 Cicer bijugum | reverse complement strand
GGAATGTACCATGCACCCCCCCTTTCTTACCTCCCACCCCCCCAACCATAATGAAAAGACCGTATTACCCCTAGTGAAATATATAAAAACTTCAAAAAAATTTATTTTACCTTTTTACCAATATCTTCGAAAGTCTGAAAAATTCGATTCTCCCACCCAACAAGCCTTCGAATATTTTGAAACATCCGGACACAAAAAGTAAGAAAATTTCGAAAGTTTACTTAAAGTTGAAAGTTTCGAAATGCCAGAATTTCGAAGATTTCGTTGAATTCAAAAGTTTCGAAGGTCAAGGTTTTAAAGAATTAGCAAAGTTTCGAACCTTTTGTTGAACATGAAAGTTTCGAAATGTATATCATTCAAACCTTTTGAAACTTTCGAAACACAAAACATTCGAACAGTTGAAAGTTTCGAAACACAAAACTTTCGAACCTTTGAAAGTTTCGAAACGTGAAAGCTTCGAACATTTGGAAATTTCCGAAAAATTAAAGCTTCGAACATTTGGCATTTTTCGAAGTTTCGAAGGTTTCTGACCAAATGAAACTTCCGAATTTCATTTATTTATTTTTTAAAAATATTTTTGTATTTATTTTTTAATATTGATATTCATATATTGCAGTGCCTAGAATGAGAGGTGCGTTTGGTCAAATCATTCGCAATTTGGTAGGTGACAGAGGTGATGGTGCTGAAAGAATTTCACCAACAGCATCAAACCAACGACGCAACGAAGCAAATCGTCCAATTAGGCAGCGTCGTCGAAGACAAGAGGTCCAAGGTGATGATATTGAGCCTACTGAACATGCACATATGGATGAGGATGTCCCTCAGTCTCCACAGATGGAGCATGTCGCTGATGATATTCATGATGCTTCTGCACATGTTGCTGATGATATTCATGAGCCTACTGAGCATGCACATGTTGCAGATGATATTGATGAGCCTACTGAGCATGCACATGTTGCTGATGATGATGATTGTAATGATGCTGCTGATATTGATAATCAGGATCATACCGGATTTCCCGGAGGACCGACTGTGACACGTGTGTTAACACAATATGAGCATCACGTGGCTCGGAGACTATGGGAAGGAGAGGTATATGTTATTTTATTTAAGTTTATTTTATTTAAGTGATTAATTGAAGTGTTTAATTATAATTATATAATGTCTAATTACATTTATGTTTAAGTTTATTTAAATAATTGTATATTTATATACGTGTTTATATTAATTATTAAATTTAAGTTTATTTTATTTAAGTGATTAATTGAAGTGTTTAATTATAATTATATAATGTCTAATTACATTTATGTTTAAGTTTATTTAATTAATTGAATATTTATATACGTGTTTATATTAATTATTGAATTTAAGTTTATTTTATTTAAGTGTTTATATAACTGTTTATTTTTATTTAAATGCTTATATTAAATGTTTATTTATTTAATTAATTACTCGCAGGATCGTGGATCATTGAAAGTCATTACTCACGGATTGAAGCTGAAGAAGTTTTCTGAAGTTCCTGTACCAGATCCTGTGCAGCATTGGATTCGTGAATCTGGGCTGATGCATTTATCTTCAGGCTACCTCACTATGGCTGATGCTGGTCTGATATCCGCGTTTGTTGAAAGATGGCACAGAGAGACCAGCTCATTTCATATGCCATTTGGAGAGATGACTATCACTTTAGATGACGTCGCGACTCTCCTTCACATCTCACCACATGGTAAATTTTTTGATACACCTGTGAACATGAATACTAATAATGCTGCAAGAGCTGCACATGAGTATTTAGGTGCAACATGGGAGGAAGCATGTGCTGAGATTAATTATAATAAATGTGCCCAATATAGATTGCAATGGTTGCGTGATTTATATAGCCGTCTCATTGAAACTAACCAGTTTGAGTGTGCGGCTAGAACGTATCTGTTGCATTTAGTTGGCTGCACTATTTTCGCTGATAAAACACATACGCGTGTTGAGGCGAAATACATTACTTTTTTTATTGATTTACATCGTTGTTGATATTATTTGTGGGCTTCTGCGGCTTTGGTTTTCCTTTATGATAATATGGGAGATGGAGCTGTGCACAATACTCGACAGTTGGGAGGTTACATGACCTTACTACAGGTATATCATATACATTAAATTGTGTTATGTATTTATTTATTTATTTAATTATCAATTTATGATATTAAGTTGTCTTATTTTATTATGTTGCAGTGTTGGATTTACGAACACTTCCCTAGGATCTGTAAGCGAGGTGATAGAGGAGTAGTTCCTGCATATCTTCCAAGAGCATGTAGGTGGACTGCAAAACATGCTATTGAAGGTGGACTACTGAAATATCGTCAGAGACTTGATGATTTGTTGCTCGATGATGTAGTGTTTACACCATATGATGACGATCGAGCTAATCATCCGTTTGAGTCGATTTCGATGTACTCGGGATATCTTTGATGTGGTGGAGTCTCTGTCCCATATTTGCCAGAGCGATGTCTTCGACAGTTTGGTGAATGATGAATTGTACCCATGCTCAACATCCTTGATGGTTTTATGAAAAGAAGACTGAATGATACATATTTGGTTCTTCAACATCATATTCACAGCATCCCAACTTTTACATAAATCACCAAAACTAGTTTGCAGCATATTTTTCAATCTCCAATGTGCAGACTCAACTCTACAATATTGCAAGTGATGATCATACTCCTCCACACAATTTGAATATACAATTTTTTTCCATAAATCCATTACTTCTTCTTGTCTATCCTTTTTTATTGTTTGCATTTTGCCCCAACATTTTTTTCAATATGAAAACGACATAGCAAATGTATTGAAGTAGGAAACACAACACTAATCGCATTCATCATGGCAAGATCTCTATCAGTCACAATAACTTTAGAAATCAAAGATTCAGATTTGAACAACTTTCGTACCTTTTCAAATGCCCAGATGAAGTTCTCTTGTCGCTCTTGTTCCAAATAAGCAAACCCAACTAAAAATGTCAAACTAGTAGAAGTGACACCGACAATTTCAAGTAATGGTAACCGATATCTATTTGTTTTGTATGTGCTATCACATATCAAAACAAAATGAAACGTGTTTAACAACTTTATACAATCAGTATGCGTCCAAAATATATCTCTCAAAACATCAGAATTCTCCCGTCTTCTTGTCCAATACACATAATTTTCTTCTTGTATCAACTTCAACAAATGTTGCATTTCTGTGTACGAACCTCTCAATGATGACCGATAAGTACTCCTTGCTTTATATATTTGACTTGGAATTGTGAGATTGTCTTTATTTCTCTCTTTCAAAGCATTTAGAATGAATCTAGGTGCAAGCTTATACTTTGTCATCTCATTCACAAATTTCCTCTCTTCTTCATTTAAACGCCCCAAATAAGAATGACCAGTTACATTATCAAGTAGATCATGATTGTGTGTTCCACAACGAACACTAATCTTCCATCCTTCACCGACACGTATACATCTGAGAGTAAACGGACAGTTTTCTTTATGAGAACAAGTTACTGTTGATTCTGATTTTGATTTATATCTTCCACCTCTTTCGCATCCCAAAATCAATTTGTCTTTTCTTCCCCTCTTTCCGGTTGCTTTATCTGATCGAATGGTAACAATTAAAATTCCATTTTGCAGTCCAATGGTTTTTGCCCATTCAAATATAGCTTCTCGAGATGGAAATACCTACAAAATATGTTTCAAATAAAACATCAAATATATCGTTATATTAAAAACATTTATCAGTGATGGATTATAAATAATATTAATACCTGATCGGTAATGAATTTTTCTGTAGAATCTATTATCTTTCTTGACATAGGAAGCTCAACTGTACTCATCCCTAATTTAAAAAACAGTAACAAATTAAAAAAAAAAAAAATTCGAAACTTTCGAAATTCATGGAAACCTTCGAAAGTTATGTAACTTCGAAACTTTGACATTGATCGAAACTTTCGAAATTGTAAGAAAATTACGTTTCGGAACTTTCGTCTTCGTCCAAAGTTCCGAATACTTTCTGGTTCGGAAATTTCGTCATTATCTAAAGTTTCGAAAATTTGAAGGTTTTACACTTCGAAAGTTTGGTTTAATACAAAAGTTTCGAAACTTTTAAAAAAAAATCACCTTCTATTGTTTCGAAAGTTTGAAACTTTCGAATGGTAAAATTTTTTTTTACTAACTTTCGAATGTGGGGGTGACATAAGAGTGTGGTAAATTTTTTTTCATAATTTATATAAGGTAAAAAGGACAGAATGGTCAATAAAAAAAATTGGGGGGTGGGAAGTAAGAAAGGGGGTGCATGGTACATTCCTCTAATGTTAGAAGAGTTTTTTTCTCCATGGTTTCATATATTGATTTTCACCATCACACGACCATGATTCCATCAAAGACAGACTTATTAGTTTTTTTATTTTTTTAAAACAACAAAAGTTAGATTCTTTCCATTCTTACGTCATTTCCTTCGTACTATTTAACAATGTTTATATATATAACTTCACGGGAAAGTAATTTTTAAGAAGTATTATTTTGTAATTCTTTTAAATAATAATAAACAACCAATTAATTTTAAAGTTGATACACAAAGTAAGTATACGATCAATAAGAACAATTAAACAAAAGACTTTAAAAATGATTCTTTAACACTAATCAATATGCATAAAAAAAAAGAGAGAAGAGATTAGCATGGCGAGGGATAGATTTTAGTGAGGCCTAGAAGACAAAAGAGAAGAGACAAGGAAGACATATAAGATAGCTAACATAAGACAACACACTTGACAACCTTTTACTTCACAAACTTTCCATAAAATACCAATGTTCAACAACTCATATACACGCTTCCCAAGCTTGGTTAGTTTTCAAATGTTTACATACTAAATAAGAAGAACGGGGAAGGAAAGAGATTTTATTATAGTTCAGACATCATTATCCAATTTTATTAATCAAGTGGATCAGATCAATCTCGATGATTCAGTTTTTTCTGTAAGATTGTTAGAAGAAGTCGGGCATAACTCGTTCTACTTAGATATGTTTCGAGTACAATGTAAGTTATCCAAAATGGAACATTTTGATGATAAGAAGTCAAATAGTGATTATTTAGATGGTTGTATAGGGGAAGATGAAGAGTTGAATGAAACGCCCTATTTCAATAAATAATAATGAAATAATTAATTAATTAATTAATTAATAATAATAATAATAAATAATAAATAATAAATAAAATAAACCAACTATTACTCTACTCACTCTCACTCTCTTTCAATCTTACTCCCTCTTTCTTCTCCTCTTTTTTCTCTCTAGGCAAACACCACCCCTCCCCCCATTTTTCTGTTTTTATCTTCTTATTTCTTCCTCCTTGTTTCTTCTCATCTACAAATCATAAACATTCAACCCTTAAAATGAATTTAATATCTCCAAAAACATAATTTATCATACTCCTACAAATGCTTTTCGTTAGGATTTTGAGTTATGGTTTGTGCTAAGGAAAGAGAAAGGTATTCATTTCTAGAAATTTGTTTATTTAGACTCTTTGATTTAAATACACAACTCTAAAGGGTTTAGGGTTTGGGGTTTAGGGTTTAGGGTTTAGGGGTTAGGGTTTAGAAAAATATTTTGGTTAAAATATTTTGGTTAAAAACCTTATTTTTGTGCTTAGAGTAGATTTAAATGATTTTTATGGTCTTTTTTAAAGTTAGTTAAACTGTAGAATATTTTTTTCTAAAGTTTTGGGAATATTTTTTATACTCAGATTTGTTAGTTGAGGTCATGCCAGCTACTCTGAGAGTTGTGGGAGAATAAACTTAGGTGATTCTTCATAGTTGTGAGTAAACGACGATTATTGTCATATTTTTATTTTTACTATAATTATTATTTTATTCGTTTTCTATGTTAAATTATTTATTTAAAAATTTGGAGAACACAACCTTTGTATTTTTCTCAATTTCATCATTTATTTATTTTAATAGTCTTTGTTATATAATATGTTATTAGTTTGATTTATGTATGAGTTATAAAGTATTTGAATATTGAATTGATATACAATTGAAAATGTTTTCCATGAGTTATGATGAAATGGGAAATGATTTTTAAGCGTGTTTTGAAACTTGATGTTATAATTATGAAATTGTTAACGACAGTAGGTACACTTAGTTATATCGTTTGATTAGAGAGAGTTATCCATTAGATGAAGCCACCCTTATGAGATATGATATCTGTAGGAGGAGAGGGCTATCAATGTAAGCTCCCTAATTGATGTGTGATGATGTGTTGCAGCATTGAGAGAAAAAAAGTTATCCGTTAAATGGAGCCACCCCTAAAGGAAAGACCACCCTTAGGAGGAAACGACTATCAATGAGATGAAGTCGCTTATTGATTCTCAAGAATTTATATTTTGTAAGGTTTGTTGAGTCGTGATGTAATTTGTAGCTATTTTGAGTCTAGAAAATATTTTTGGGAGATGTATTGAATATAAGATTATGCTCTTTGCATTATGTCTGAATTGAGAGTTTAAACAAGAATTTTATAAATTTGAAATCGTTGAAGTTACAAAGGATACTCTGTCGAACTTTTGAGAAAAATGATATATATTTTTTAGAAATGATTATTGAGAACTACTTAGTCGCTTAATTGTTAATTTAATTGGTAGGCTTGCCAAGCTATGAGTATAGCTTGTGTGCCAGTCACGACGTTTAGTTTTCGAGTTGTGACAAAGTTGATATCATAGCTCGACCGTAGGTCCTAATAGTTGCAAACATAAAGTGATAATAGATTCTTCTTAGTAAATTGTGTACCCGAGCACAACTTACTTGCAAGGGGCTATTAACATTTTATGAGAGTCTCATCTGTTGTCTAAATATGTGTTTAAATCCATCATCAATATATTTCCACATTTTCTTGTCGCCTTGTTGAATTTTTTATCAACGTTCTTTGATAAGGTGAGAATGCCACCAAAGACTAGGAATCTTGCTATAAGGAAAATTGGTGATGAGTCAACTGCCCAACCCCAAGGCGCTCGTCAAAGAGGTTGTGCTTAAGTTCGGGCTCGAAATTGGCGTAGAGGTAATGTTGGCGGACGTGGTTTGGATGTCGATGTTGAGGTACCTAAGAAGAGACACAAAAGTCCATCCATGGAAGAGTTTGCTATTGTTCTATAGGAATTACAACAGGTTGTGCAACAACTTGTTGGGGTTGTCTTCAGACAACAACATGAAGATGATCAAAGACTTGAGAATCTCAATCGCGAACAAGAGGTTAGATAAGTTAAGCAATATACGACTGCTGCAATAAGGGAGATTGAGGTTACTTTACCAAAATTCATGAAGCTTAAACCCCCTACTTTTTCTGGGTCTAGCGCGATTAAGGACCCATAACAATTCATTGATAATCTAAAGCGGCTTTGAAGAGCATTAGATTGTTCTAATGTAAGAGCAGTAGAATTGACATCATTTCAGCTAATATGTGTGGCACGTGGTAGACAAGTGGGGTCACCTCCGTTAGCACGAAGAGAGTTCTCTCAGTCGTTCATGGCTCGTTTTCTTCCAGAGAGTGTTAGAGATGAATTAGCTTATGAGTTTGAGCGATTGGAGAAAATAGAGGGTATTACAGTTTCATAGTATAATGCTCGTTTTACACATCTCTCTAGACACGCTCCTTACCCTATCATTGAGGAGATGCGTGTCAAGAGGTTCATCAGAGAATTGATGTATTACTTATTTAGATATGTGGTTGGGTCAAATTGTTCTACTTTTGCTGTGGTTTTGAGTTTGAAACTTTAGATTAAGCAACGAAGAAAGAAAAAAGTAGGTAATAGACAAAATTTACGGAAGAAACATAGAGTTGAAGGATTTTACACTATCTATCCAAATCGCAATAGTGGATTTATGTTTGGTTATTTGGGGCAACTAAGACACATGTCTTAAAGAGGTGGTCATAGCGAGCAGTCCTCTGGGACAATGTAGAGTCGTTGATCATATTCTGGAACAACATCACAATCCACATTTCCTTAGAGACACTCTGGTGTTTTAGCTACACGATGTTTTATTTGTGGTAGGTTTCACTTTGAAAATTGTTCCAAAGATGGTAATGGTAAGGTGTGCTATCAATGTGGTCAAGTAGGTCACATTTTGAGGTATTGTCTTATAGATACGACACAACCATCCTCTAGTTATGCATCAGCACCAATAACTTTTACATCTTCTTAGGCTCATTCTACATCCATGTGACAAAGTTGAAATTTTTTTGTCAGAGGTTCAGGAACATCTCAACAAGGAGGTAGAGAATTTTGTGGTAGAGGTCAGATACCAACAGGAAGAGGTCAAACTCGAGTGTTTGCTTTGATTCATCAGGATGCTCAAACATCCAATGTGGTAGTTACAAGTATGCTTTCTATTTATTCAAGAGATGCTCATGTTTTGTTTGATCTTGGAGCTACTCATTCTTTTGTATCTTCGTGGTTTGCTACTCGACTTGGAAAATATTTGTCTTCTTTAGAAGAGGCTTTAATTGTGGCTAAACCTGTTGGAGGAAATTTGCTTGCTAAGTCGGTGTATCGTTCCTGTGATATAACTATTGAGGGCAAGGTGTGGCCAATAGATTTAGTAGTTATTGACTTGATAGATTTTGATGTGATTTTGGGTATGAATTGGTTGGCTTTTCATCATCTCATTTTGGATTGTCACAACAAAGTGGTGAAATTTGAGATACTGGGGAAATCAGTCTTCTCGTTTTAAAAAGAACATTGTTGGGTACTACATAACCAAATCTCAACCTTGAGATCTAGCAAGTTAATGAGAAGAGGTTGTCAAACGTATTTAGCCTTGGTAAGGAGTACACAAGTGGCTGATGAGAAATTGGAAAAAATTCCTATAGCATGTGAATTTTCAAATATTTTTCCTGAAGAACTTCCTCAGTTGCCACCTAATCGAGAGATTCAGTTCTCTATAGAATTAGTTCCTAACACTCATCCTATATCCATACCTCTTTATCGTATGGTCCCAGGAGAACTTAAGGAGTTAAGGGAGCAACTTCAAGATTTTCTTCATAAGGGTTTTTATTCGCCCAAGTTCTTCTCCTTGAGGAACACCGATATTATTTGTAAAGAAGAAAGATGAATTCATGAAGTTGTGTGTAGACTATAGGCAGTTGAATAAAGTAATTGTAAAAATCATTTCCTCATATTTGTTGCTTATATATAGTGAATGAATCAATGGACAGTGAAAGATGAACTAATAAATACATTTGAGCAATTGGCTTATGCAAGTTGTGTAAATCAGAAAGAATATTGGCATTACTAAAAGGGAGTTTGGGGGAAGCAATTGGCTTATGTATATCCAAACAAATGATTATTAAGATAAATATGTATATTTTTTGTTTTGGTGCCCCAAAAGAGAGGACATGAATTTTGTTTTTACAAAAGGACAAAATCTTCTATTAAAGGAAAGATTGTGAGACAAATGCGAATATTGTTAGGTTGTACATCTCTTTTATGCTCGAATTCGGTACCTCACAGTTATATGAATTAATTATGGTAGAACTTACTATCTCTTGTAAAAAAAAAAAAAGATTTTAAGACAATGTTTAATTTTTAGTGGTTGTTTTGAGGATTAAATAAAATGAAGGGATGAAATTTGATGTGAAATTAAATTTTGACTCATGATTTCAATTGATCTAATCTTTATATCCACGAGTTTGATTCCTTTTGATTTAAAATTATCTCATTCTATATCAATCATTTTGATTCTTTTAATTTTACTTTTTTTTTTTTTCAGTTAGATTGAAAGTTTATATTATATAAATTATGTAGGTAAAATTATGCATAAAATCTTAATTTTGATATCTTAATAATTTTAAATTTGTGTAAAATTGTACATTTATAATTGATACATTCAACAAATTAAAATTGAAAAAAAGGTTAAATTAAAAAATGGAGATAATTAATAAATATATAGATTGAAAGTAACCAAACTTATATATATATATATATATATTTTAAACATTCACTGCCAACACAAAATTAAACTCAAAATATATATTTTTTTCTTGTTATATGGTTTATCCCTTTTTGTTTCTTCACAAACTCAGTGTGTCTCTTTTGTAATATTTAAGTGTGAAGATGTTGACCTTATAATGATCGAATGAGGAGACAAATTGGAAGCAAAGCATGTACAAATGGTACCCTGCCATCTGGAGAACAATTATTATGGTTTATTGTTTATGTTTTGAAAAATATTTGTATCACCCATATTAAGTTTTAAATTGATCACCTTATATACAAATAGAAATTAAATTAAGGATTTGTTGTATTTTTTGTCTTATGTAATATAAGAGAAATATGATTTTTGTTTCTGTAAATAGTTTTTTTTTAGATTATCTTTAATTTTGATTTTCTTCCTTTTTTTAGTCTCTTGATATATTTTGACATTTCTAAAAATTGATGTAGCATTGACATATGAAAAAACTTGTGGTGAGATGGAATGATATTTTTTTTACTATTAATAAAAAACGTGTTGAGAGGAGTGTGTAGCTGAATTTCAAGTTGGACACTTTGTTGGGATCTCAATGTCCATAGTTAGAATAGGCATCAAAATATTTTCCTTAAGTTGAACCCCAATGGAACACGAAATGTGTAAATTGGAGAGATATGAATAGGTGGTTTGATAGATAGGTAGAGCAATCTAGAAATTGAAGGGATGTGATAATGTAGATCTCAATCCTCACTAACTTTATTAACAACATTATCAACTATTTTGGTACTAAATTGTGTAAGTTTATCACTTCTATTGTGTAATGTGTAATGGTGTATGTGTAAGGTTGTAAGAAAAGTTAAAGACAATCAAGTGTAATTGTTTTAGTTTTCTTGGTCCAACTTGAACCATAATTTAACTATATCTATATATAAAACAATAAAGGATATTACAGTAAAAGTTATATTATTTTATCTAGTACATAAAAATATTAAATAAGGTGCAAAGCAAAATTATTTGTCATGTGTAACGACCATCAAATACAATAAAGTACAAAAGTTATTGTACTATCTTATCGAGTACTTAAAGTTTTTACTATTTTATAATTCAAATGCACCCTTAACATCTTTTGTTTTTTTAAAATGGATATTAATAACTAACATTTACTTTCAGGGAAGGGGTTTACTGTCAGATAATAATTTTTGTTGGTTTAGTCATGAAGTTGATGAATTTATTCAACAGATGTTTTTTTAATGAATTTCATGTGTTATATAATCGGTTTGTGGATTATGTATTCCAATTTTTAGGTGTTCTAATGTCGCAAAGTTTTACGTCATCAATTTATTACTATTTGGAAGACATAAAATAAGGTAATATTTTGTAATCACTACGCCAAAAATGATATTTTATAGTGCACCACAAGCGTTGTTGTATGATATTTTAAAAATAACGGACGATACAACATCACTTTTTTGACAAACGCTGTAAAAGACTTGCTTTCACATAATTAAAGGACCTATTAGAGTGCTTTTTGGAAAAGCATTGTAAAAGACTTTTAAAAAATAAAATAAAGAGGTCTTTTATATTGCTTTTTCAAAAGCGTTGTAATAGACTTTTAAAAAATAAAATAAGGAGATCTTTTAAAGCGCTTTTGGACAAGCGCTTTAAAAGGTATGTAAAAAACGTTGTAATAGACTTTCAAAAAATAAAATAAGGATGTTTTTTACAGCGCTCTTTCAAAAAAGCGTTGTAATAGGGTTTTATATATAACAGTAAACCTGTTAAAGACTTGCACTTTCAAATAATTAAAGAACCTATTAGAGCGCTTTTTCAAAAAAAGCTATAAAAAAATAAAATAAGGAGGTATTTTACAGCGCTTTTGAACAAACGCCTTTGAACCAGCGCTTTAAAAGGCTTTTAAAAAAACGTTGTATTAGGCTTTTAAAAAATAAAATAAGGAGGTTTTTTACAACGCTCTTTAAAAAAACGTTGTAATAGGTTTTTAAAAAATAAAATAAAGAGATTTTTTACAGCGTTTTTTTAAAAAACACTGTAATAGGCTTTTAAAAAATAAAATAAGGAGGTCTTTTACGACGCTCTTTAAAAAAGTGTTGTAATAGCATTTTATATATAACAGTAAATCACTTCAGTTTCTTATTCATTACATAAATTTCACTACGCTTCAGTGTCCTTCTTCTCTTCATTATTTTTCTCATTGCGAACCCTATTGTCCCTACGAACCATATTGTTAACCATCTCCATTGCAAACCATCTTCATATGTGTTACTATCCCTACAAACATTATTACGTACTCTTCTCATTGCGAACCCTACTCTGTCCTACAAACCGTTCGTATTTCTGCGTATTCTCACTGTTCATTCTTAAACGAAACCGTAACCCTACGAACCCTACGTATTTCTTCGCACTCTCCAAATATTGTATTCATTTATTTCTTACATATATATATATATATATATATATAATGTGTATGTTAATGTTAATAATCACATTTATTTGATAGTGCTTTACAAGTTTTTCGAGTTCAAAGAAGTGTTATAGTATCGAAGCAAAAGTCAAATAAATCACATGAATTTTAATAAAGGTTTGAAATATATGCCTTTAAAATTTCATTAACAATCAATGCACAAATATTTATTGACTAATATGTTTTATTTTATAGTGCCCTCGTCAAACTAACAACATAGACTGCGGATACTATATATTGCGATTAATGAAGGAGATTGTTGATATAATCCCAGAAAGAGATCTAACTGATACAACATATGTTTTATTTTAAAAAGCGTTGTAAAACTAGTACAATACGCAACGCGTTTTTAGAAGGGATTTACAGCGCTTTTTTATTTTAAAGAGCGCTGTTGTATCTTTTTACAACGCTAAATACTACAACGTTTAATTTTTTAAAAAAACGTTGTAAATAACTTAAAAAAAATATTGTAAAATATCATTTTTCGCGTAGTGAAAGATATTATTAGAGTTAATTAAATCTGAAAGACAGTAAAGTTTAACACTTAAATGTTTGTTTAAGCCTAAAGTCAAGAGTTTTAGTTCTCAATGGTGAATAAACACAATGTTAGTTTTGCTTTGAATAATGTTTTTTAGTCTACCTTATGCTTCGTTAGCGTTTATTTATTCGAAATAATATTTTTGGCCGGTTAAAAATACTAATATTTACTTCTAACATAAATTGAGACGAAACAAAAGTTCTCTTTCACGAGAGTAATAGAAAATCTTACTAATTAATATTTCATCATACAAATTTGGCTTTGTTAAAATTCAGACAATTGTATTTTAGCTAAATTGTATTTTAACACAACTATATTTCCACGTGAAGCCTTTATTATTTAGAGGAGGAAATTGGTAGGTGTAAGACTCGTTACCAATTATCTAAAATTTAGCAATTGAATTTATATACCTCAATAAAATATAATCAAATATTATAGATTAATAATTATTATTATTATTAAGTAACTTGTAAATACATTTGAACAACATAGTTTATAAATCAATTTAATAAACTATTTAATTAAGTTACAACAACGATATCACAATTACAAATATATTTCCTAATACACCAAATTATATCAAATAAAAAGAAAATACTAAGTTCAAAACAGAACATGCATATCACCCTTTAGAATTGAGATTCAGCATTACTCACTTTCGACTACTAATATATAAAAAATAAAAAGAGTGAAATAAAATCTCACTGAGTTCTGAAAAGAAAGGAAGGGAGTGGTTTTAAAATTCTTTCAAGAATATACATAAAAACATGAGATTATGATGCATCTCGAACCAAAACACTCAATTTCAATTTCTTTTTATAAAACTTAACTAAAATAATTCTTTTATAGTGATTCTGAAAGAAAAAAAAAACCTATACACGACTTCAAAAATATTTTCTTTGTAAACAAAGAAAATTTGTCCCATTATTTCAATATGAGTCACCAAGATAATTGATTTCTGAGCGGTAAATGTGGTTTGTCCAAACCCCAATCAGGGTACTAATTAATCTCTCTTACCTATTGAACCATGCCTATAACAACTTGAACTACCCCACCGTGAATAAGGTCATGTATGACCTAATTAATGAGAATGTACTAAACTTGAGATGTTTTGTATGCAATGCATCCTTTATCCACAACAATTATAAACAACTTAGTAATATGCTAAAATTTATGCGGGAATTAAATCCGAAGTCCCTGATCAAAAGTTGGAACCAGATAAAGATTTAGCTAGAGGCAAAACTCTGGACAAGAGGTGACACATTGTTGAGTGACATATCAGAGCCATCATGACCAGAGTTTGAGGATACATAACCAAGATGTTCTAATCAGAAGTAGCATGAGTAAAGGCAAAGTCAGCAGAATTAGAAGAGATACGTGAATTAGGGACAACATGATCATATGTAAATGATAAGAGGATACATGGGTCAGAGGTAGCATGGTAAGACGAAGAATCAAAAGATATATATCCATAGAAAAAATTAGAGGATACGTGTCTAGAGGAAAAGTCAAATGACACGTGTACAAAGGAAGAATTAGAGTAATGTTGGAACTACCATCATCATCATCATCATTGTTGCTTACTACAAATATCTCTTTCATTGAATAATAATTCTCTATTGTTATTGTAGTTTTGGAACTAATCGTGGTGTCAACAACTTCTTGGCAGCTATCAATATGAAATTCTTGTAGTTAAGAGAATACGCTACCATTTGGTAAAGATCGTCCAATATCAAAACCATATTTACCTTTGCCAATTAAACTATCCCAAATTGGAAGTCTCAAAACTTGTTGTCAATGTTGGTGCAAAAGGAACAGGAACCTGATAAACAAAAGAAGCTCTCCAGTTGATGACAATTTTTCATGAAGTTTTTGCTCAAAGAAGAAGACGTGGTATATGAAAGAGCATCACATAAGCACACCGGATGAATATTTTAATCTATGTACAAATATGAAAGTTCCGTGGGTAGTAGGTGAAAAGTGGGCAATCTTCAAATTTTATAATCTTAGTGTAATAAAGATCATCTAGATAAAATATTTCCAATTTAGTATAATCTCCCAGATCAATACTTGTTGATGTTGATGTATTTCTTAACATAAGATGATATGTTTTGAGCCAAAAACCTATAATTATATAAATTATATGCACACATGTTTGAGACCCTATATTAACTTTTAATCTTGTTGCATTTATCTAATATATCACAGAAAATTTTAACATAAAAGTTGAATAAATTTATAAATAAATAAAAAGTTGATTTTTTATTTAGTAGTATTTTATATAAATCTAGTAACATACTCTCCATTGGCACAAGTTGCGCGTGATGTTTATGTATTTTGGAGTACGTATAAGGTGTTTTCTTAAGTAAATATTTTGTAAAATACATTTTTGTGATATATATTTTCAAATATTTTATTGTATAATTATTTCTTTAAAAAACCTTTGATTTATATATGAGTGACAAATATTTGTCATATGTTTAGATGAGCAATATATTTGTCCCTAACATTTTTGTCTATATTAAATTATAAATAAAATAATTATAAACAAATTGCATCAAAATATAATTTTGACTAATTGATAATATTATAATTAAAGAAAACGGAAAAGGAATATATACATTAAGAACCGAGGTTGTAATTTTTTAAATAGAAAATATTGAATAACCTCAAATGATATTTACATACTAACATACACCTTGTAATAGGTCAAATAATATAACTTGGACTATAAAAATTGTCCTCTTCCAAAATGATTAGTGTTTCTCATTCATATTAATGCTAATAATCTAGGCAAAACAAGTGGAATTACAAAATCAAATCCCATGAATTAGCTAAAATGAAACAACTGCTTGAAACTAAAAGGAACACACACAAAACTACACTTAGTAGTTAAAGAAAATTATCATACAATAATAAAGCTGGAAAAAGTAACAAATGAGTGATACTTAACTAAAAAAAAGTGATATGGAACTAAAAAATATACATAATAGAAATGCTTTTACAAATTTGTCATATTTCACATTGTAATATATATCACTATAAAATCTCTATCTTAAGGTATTTTGGGGAGTTAGGTTTTAGGAGGGTAAGACCAAGTCTATATTTTGATATGTGTCTGATATTTAAAAAAATGGACAACTTTAAAAGTACATAATATAAACTTATAAAACACTACCTAGTACTTTTCTAGGATCTAATTAAAAAATTTCATAATACCTTGCCTCTTATCATCTTATTTCTTTTATTAATATGATGTTTGATCGATAAAAGTTATTCTTTGCAATGGGAATTTAAATTGCAACTTCAATTTTAGTTTCATTAGAATTATATATATAAGCATGTGTTTTTCTTCCATATGTTACCTCAAAAGTTGCAGTACACAGAGTTATGTTACTTTCACTAAATAAAAATATTTAATGTGTGGTCACGTCTCTCGTCTTATACATTCATATTAATCCTTATAAAATATCAAGTAAAATTATCTCTTTGTCTACCATTTGTCGATAATTCTACAAAAAGGTAGAAGAAATATGTAGTAACAAAAATAACAAAACAAAAACCAAAATATACACCGACATTACTATATTTCGTAAAAATAATTAAGAAATATTATCAAACCTTGAAAAAAATACAATTGATTGTGGAAATTCAACTCTACATTAAAATAGCTCAACAACTTTAGATGCCTATTTTATTTGTCAATGACTTCTCCATCTTTTCAATATCATAATCATAAAAAATTCTTGCATCTACAAGAATCAAAACAATGTCACATTAAACATCAAATGAAGAAACCATGCAAACTAGTTTAAGAATGTCGTGTGGTATGAGCAGACAAAGGATGGAGTTTAAGGTCATGCATATGAAGGCCTTCATCATTGTCAATAACATATTTTTAAATGTTTACAAAATTAGTGGATCCAATCAAAGTTTCTTCTCATTTATGGAGTTTCGAAATTTCAAATTCTGGAAGGAATTACATTTTACAAATACAAATTAAATAATATGAAATAAATGTATTTGCAAGGAATAAAATTTCCTTTTAAGAATTGTACAAAAAAAAATCATTTAAGAATCGCATATATTGCAAGTTGTAAACGTAATGTTGGATATTTCCTTTTAATATATTTGATTAATTTCCGTTATAAAATTAATATTGAATATTTTAATAATTGTTAGTCTATTCGTGTTATTTCAAATTCTTGTAATTGTTTTAGTTACATAATATTTAATAAAGAATTAGTGTGAGGGTAGAATTAATGAATTTAGTATTGATTTTGAAATAACAACTAATTTGTTCACCTTTTATTTATATATATATATATATCCTTCAATTTGAAGAGTACTATTCATGGTCTATTTTTTTTTAATAGTTTTTTTTAAAAAAAGTTACAACTTCCACTACGTCTCTATCTTTTGTATACATCATTCGCGGTCGCTCCTACCGATTGCAGTCATCAGTCTGCAGTCACCAGGCAAGCAAGCTGGTTGGCCACACCTAGTCACCAGTCACACAGGCTAACTTAGCAGTCACCCCTTAGAGTATATATTTGTTTTCCGTTTACTTTAATTTTAATATTATCAATTAGTCAAATCTATATTTTTATTTAGTTTGTCTATAAAGTATATTTGTGACTTATGACAAATATTTGTGATTGTATGAAATACATAAACAACACGCAACTTGTGCTAATGGAGAGTATGTCACTAGATTTATATAAAATACTACTCATGAAAAAATAAATTTTTTATTTATTTATAAATTTATTCAACTTTTATGTTAAAATTCTCTTTGATATATAAGATCAATGCAAGATTAAAAGTTAATATAGGATCTCAAGCATGTGTGCATATAATTTATATGATTATATTAAAAATCATTTAAAAAAAAAATTAGAAGGAGACTTAATTTTTATTATCAATATGTACATTTCTGATTATTTTACGACTATTTCATACTTTATTTAAACTTTGTCTCTTAAATTTCTAATATCAAATTTTTGATATTAAAAAGATTTAAATTCAAAATATATCAATAGATAAAGTATCAAATTTTTATGATCTATTCAATGTAAACTTTTATTTATAATAATAATAATAATAATAATTTATAATTTATATTTTAGATATGATTTTCTACACGCACATGCAAGGAGTTGTTGGCACCAAAATCAAATTGTAAAACAGAAATAGAGATTAAATCATAAGAAATATAAAATCATTTATATGATTATATTAAAAATCACTTTTTTAAAAATTAGAAGGACACTTAATTTTTATTATCAATATTTACATTAATGATAATATATAAAATTTGACAGTGTCATACAAAATCCTTTTCTTGAATTAAATATTTTGTTGTAGATAGAAATTGAGATTTCAAGCATTGAATGTTTGTTAAGGCAAATTGTTTTCAGAACTTAGGAGAAGGATAATTGTTGGTGAAAAGCGGATTGTGAAGGTATTTCATATATCAAAGTTTATTATAAGTATGTGAGGCTATATCAATTTGCCTACTTAACAGTTATCTTGAATTACTTGCAATGTCAAGCTTGTGATGGGTATATAATTAAGATACATTTATATTTTTTTATACAATTATTTGAATTTAGCCTTGTATCTGTGTCTAAAAAAATTGATCAACTGCCGAATGAAGTTAGAAAAGTAGAAAATAGGATAAATGAAAATGCTGTTATTGTAAATTTAGTGAAGGTGTGTTAAGAATTAAAGTACAACACTAAGCAATATTTAGGTCTCCTGGCCTAAAATATAAAAAAATGACTCAATTTTTTTAATTTAAAAAAAATAGCTCACACTTTAATATTGTTACGATTAAAATCGATAAAATATTATATAAATTAAATAAAGTATTTTGTTTTTATTATAATTTATTTAATACTCTACAACTAAATTGGTTAATGAAAATAAAAAGGATGAGAGAAATATTAGTTATAAATTAAAAAAATGATTAGATAAATAGTGTGATCATATCGTTTATGAGAAATATTAGTTACAGATTGAGAAGTCATAACAGGAGTGGTGAACATAATTTTAACATGAGTTATTGGAGTGGTACAATGTATATACACCATTTTTTTCTTTAACTAAAATTAAGAAAAAATTTACACCAGTTTTTAATGTTGTCATAGAACCGTTTAAGTTGTCTTATTTTATTTATTGGAATTTTTCTTATTTTATTTATTGGAATTAAAATAAAGAAAAAAATAGAATTGAGAATGTTTAAAGAAAATTTTTATTTATTAAATAAAATATTAATAATTTATTTATTAAATTTCTCGTCAACCATATTACGTCTAAATTGGTTAATATGTGTATTGGCTGTCGAGTTTGGAGTTTTATATTTTTGAATAAACTAACTCATGTTAAATGTTGTTTCAATACAAAAATTT
>JBBPBT010000959.1:362853-378851 GCA_037974875.1 Cicer bijugum | reverse complement strand
ATATATAACTGGCCGAAAGAATTAATAGAAATAAAAAAAACTAGTGACTTTATAAGGTGAAGTAGATATGAATGAAAATGACATTGAGGAGATAAATGAGTTGATCAAGATACGAAACATCAAAAAATTATTCAAATCTTTTTTATTTTAAAAAAAAATGTCTTACATTTTTAATTATTTATAAATAAAATTGATAAAATGTTATATAAATTTAATAAAATATTTTATTTTTGTTGTAAATTATTTAATACTTTTATTAATACAACTAAATTCGTTAATGAAAATAAAAAGGATGAGATAAATATTAGTTATAAATTGAAAAATCATTAGACAAAAAGTGTGATCATATTGCTTATGAGAAATATTAGTTATAAATTGAGAAATCATGATATTAGTGGTGAACATATTATTAACATGTGTTATTGGAGTGGCACAATTTATAAGGTCTTGATGTTGACATAGAACTAGGGTAGGGTTGTGCATGGTTGGTTTTTTTAAAAAAAACCGAACCATATCCATTTTAAAACTAATATATGGATTTAGATATATAACCAAATTCATCAATTGTAAAATTGATTATGGTTAAATAACTAGTTTATAATTAAGCAACCGGTTTTGAAAAATTTAATTTTAAAATTGATTTTTTTCTTCAAAATCGGTTAAAGTTTATTTTTTTTTAATATTTATTTTTTTAAAAATCATTTATTCATAGTTTAAAAATCGTTTATTTAAAAAAAATCAATTTTTTGGATAAAATTTTTAAAACAATTTCTCATCAAATTTTTTGAGAAAAAATTCGATTTAAAATTTTTCTGAGAAATTTTTTTTTTCGATATTTTTTTGAAAAAGTAAATTTCAAATTTTTTTCAAGAAATAAAATCTCAAAATTAACAAAATATTGGTAGTGGATAAAAAATAGATTAAAACCAAATCCAAATATAAAACATAAATGGTTATCCAACCGGTTTATAGATAAACCGGATTATAATCATATGATTTTAACCAGATTTTTTGCACAGCCCTAAGCATAAGTTTGATGACACGCGCCCTTGTTGTCGCAAGTTTCAGTTAACTCTAGGAGGAGAGCAGTGTACTACCTTAGTTGCCTATGATAAACCCAAATGGATTATATTCCTTTACCTCTAACAAAGCGTAACAAAAATTATTCTGCCTCTTCCTCTAAGGGTAATAAGAACTCTTTTGCCTCTTTCTCTAACAAGCATAACTAGAATTCTTACGTGTCTACCTCTAACAAGTGTAACACGAATTCTTCTACCTCTGCCACTGACAAGCATTACGAGCAAGTTATAGCCTCCTCTTATGATAATATCATCAATCGTCTGACTTTGAAGTTTTATGTATCCTATGAAAAAGTAAATGCTCAAAGAAGACAAAACAACTTCACATCCTTTGACAAACATTCTGAATTTGCTATATGTCTGATAGTGATTCAACAAGTTTATTGAATCATTGAAAGTAATAATAAAATGGTAGTACCGAGTGTCGAACTCAAGGATTGTATTTTACTATCGAGTTGTATTTAATTACTAAAACTGAACAAAAAGTTTTTGAATTGATTGAAATAATATTTAAAATTAACAATGACAATAGAATTGATCCTTTATAATAAGAAAAATGTCAGGGATGGGTTTCACTTCGAATTCAGCATTGGTGTCTAATTTGATCCTAGTTACTGAATTCCTTTATTGAATTATTATTGAACTATCTTTACTATTCTTGCCCTAATGTCTTAGTGACAAAACTTTTAATTCCAAAGTAACCCCTAATTCCTTAGTGGATTTAAGATTAGAATTAAGTCTTACCGTACCTGAATCATCTTGTTAAACTATTGTTTTGCCACTAATTCAATTAATTTCATGACCTGCATCTATCTCTAGACTACAATATCATGCATTTCTCATCTCAAGCATTTGTAAAGTCCACTTCCATTTCAAAATAGAAATCCTAGAACATATTAAAGTTGATTAGATAATAAAAAGCATTAACCACAGAGATGAGAAAAATAATTCAATAAACTCATTCATATAACCAAAAATCAAATTAGAAAAATAAGGGTTTCATCTTGTTACACTCATCCCTAAAAAATAGAGTTTATTTACTCATGACAGAGATACAAAAGATAAGGATTAAAGAAGAATTATAAAAAGGATTCATGAATGATTCTTGATAAAACTCCTCTAATGGTGTTAAGAACAATCGTCTCTGAGTTTTTCTGCTAAGGCACAAGTCTCCCCACTTTCCAATAGTAAAAAAGATACTAAAAACGTGATAAAAACGCATTTTAATTTGTGTCTACATCTTATGCATCATCAACATTATCTGCATATACTTGATGCATATGTATGCAACATTAAGTCAAACAATATTTGAATACCCATTTCAAGGGGAGCCTTATTTTAAAACCTTACTTTGTATAGAAAAATTGTTCATTAATTGTATAGTTATTTGTCATCATCAAAAAATGAGAGATTGTACTGCAAAAGTATTTTTAAATACAATCCTCTGGTTGATGTTTTGATGATAACAAATACATACAAATAAATAACAACAATGCCTCTAATTATATATGCTCAATATGCATATTAAAGAAATTAGTTATGTTAACAAGTGTGTCACCACCTAAAATTTGGAGTATTACCCGAATTCAAGGAAGTCGCCACCAAAGTTTATTTAAAATAGGGAAAAAGTTAAGAAACCCTTAAAAAACAAAAACAAAAATTGGTCTTTGAAACCAAGTTTATTGTTCGGGAGTGGACTATCTTGCAAGAAATAGTTACTTATAATTAATTGTATAAAATTTATGTTAACTTAAAAAATATTTACTTACTTCTTATTAGTAAGTACAAATATAAATTATTTTTTTATGAATGTGATATTGTAATAAAAGGGTGCTTAATATAGAGAAGAAAACAAATTACTATTGGTTTTTTACAAGAGTGCGATCTTGCTCCTATGTATCTCCAGGTGAGATAGAGAAATCAAAGTTACGTTGTTCTTGGATAGAAAATGTGGATGTGTTGATTGTCTTTAACGAAAAAGTGTTTTGTTGCTTATAAAAAATAATTTTTTTGATGAAAGAAAATGATTTTTTTGGATTTGAATAATTATTCTAAAATGCGACTTTTAAGACTATTAAGTGGTACAACTTGTGTTTTAAAAAACTCAAGGACCAAAGATGTTACATCTAATTAACCAATTTAAGAATAGTTTTTTTATTTTGGTTATAAAAAGAGGAGCTTTAAAACCATCAAGTTGAACAATTTTTTGTCTTAAAAAACTCAAAGTCTAAAACAAATGTCGCATCTAATTAATCAAATTTAAAAGTTGATTTTAGATTAATTTATTCATAAAAATGAGTGTTAGAACTATCAAGTTGTCACAATTTGTATCCTAAAAGATTAAAAATATGTCACATCTAATAAATTAATAATTTAAAAGTCCATTTTGTTCAATATAAAAAGAGTTTTAAAACTATCAAATTGTCTAAAATTGTGTCTTAATAACTTAAAGAATTAAAAAGATGTAGTATCTAATTAATCATTTTAAGAAATTTTGATTCAGTTAAAATAACAACAAATTAATTATATATGAAATCACTAAAAAAATAATATAGCAAAAGTAGATTGAACTTGTACAACCGAATAAGGTTTCAAAGCCCAAAAAACCATTAATGTTTTTTATAAAAAAAATTCATTAATTAATAAAAAAAAAACTAAAACGTAAAGAAAGGATTACAAAAGAAAGGAAAATGCTGAAAGGAAAAAAGCAAACATAAATTAAAAGAGAAAGAAGAGAAAAATGCGCATATGGAAGAGAAAACACAGAAAGAAAGAAGAAAAAGAGAAAAGAGAAAAGAAAGAGTCGTGAGGGAGAGTGAGAGAGAGAGCAAATACGAGAGAAAGAGAGTGACACACTAACTTAGACATGAGATGGGGCGACAAAGAAGACAATATGTGCAACTGTGTTGGGCAGTTGAACGATGGTCAGTCACCGGAGTTGGATACACGATCAATCATAAATGATGGCGACAGTTACAGGAAAATGAAAGAAAAGTAAGGAGGGGGAGGCTAAAAAGGAGGGGAGGGAGGAGCTGGACGTTGGCAAGAGGGAAAAAAAATTTTAAGGTGTTAAATGTAATGTAATGGGAACTCGGATAAATATATATGTGTTCAAAATTTGAGTAGATTTTTAAAATGAAGATTTTTTATATTTAATAATAATTATTATAAATTTTTATTTTTTGTAATTATTTTTAATTGGTCGAACAAAATTGAGGTACAACAAAATGTGTTAGAAATCTTCTAATGGAACAAGATATAATAAAACAAAACAAAAATTGCAAAAACAAAGCACAGCGGAGCATGCGTTGAAATATAACGTTTATCCTCTGATGACTGGACAAAGGCAAAAGAAACCAAGACTTCACTTTAGCTTGACAATGTAATTTCGGTAACATGTGCCCATGTTGTCATAAGCTTTCGTGGACTATGGGAGAGAGCAACATAGTACCTCTATTGACTATGTTACTTTGTCTTTGACAAAGCGTAACAAGAATTCTTCTGCCTCTACCACTAAAAAGTGTGATGAGCAAGTTACTAACTCTACTTCTGATAATCTCATCAAGTGTGTAACTCTGAAATTTTATGTATCCTATGAAAAAGTCAATGCTTTGAAAACTCAATGCCCTAAGAAGACATAACAACTTCACATCCTCTAATAAATATTATGAATCTGCTATATGTCTGAAAGTCATTAATGTTTGTTTTGATCAAAAGTATCCTCTGATACCATGTCCTCAATACCATAATGTGTAGAGTCAATTACGAATACATTTGGATACTAATTAAAGGTTAATCTGCTGTGAACAACGATTGAAGATTTCCAACTGTAATATTTTCAACGGACATTTCTTCTATGTATTAAGAACTCATCCAGTCCTTAAAATAGTCTCAAAGCTAGCGAGAGAAAGTAAATTACTGATAGAAAATGAAAAATGATATATGTTAAAATAAAATAAAAATCTAAAAAAGCCAAGAATGCATCAAGCTAGTAAAATGAGTGTTTTATCCTCTCATAGAGAGCTATTAACACTATGCCAAAGATGACATTTTATAGCGCGTCTTTTATAGCTCTTATTAAATACAAGTGTTGTTGTATGATATTTTAAAAATAACGGAGGATACAACAGCGCTTTTTTGACAAGCGCTGTAAAAAAAGCGTTGTAAAAGACTTGCGCTTTCACATAATTAAAGGACCTATTAGAGCGCTTTTTGGAAAAGCGCTGTAAAAGACTTTTAAAAAAAATAAGAAGGTCTTTTACAACGCTTTTTTGACAAGCGCTGTAAAAGACTTGCGTTTTCACATAATTAAAGAACCTATTAGAGCGCTTTTTGGAAGAGCGCTGTAAAAGGCTTTTAAAAAAAAATAAGAAGGTCTTTTACAGTGCTTTTATGACAAGCGTTGTAAAAAAAACGCTGTAAAAGACTTGCGTTTTCACATAATTAAAGGACCTATTAGAGCGCTTTTTGGAAAAGCGTTGTAAAAGGCTTTTAAAAAAAAATAAGATGGTCTTTTACAACGCTTTTTTGACAAGTGCTGTAAAAGACTTGCGTTTTCACATAATTAAAGGACCTATTAGAGCGCTTTTTGGAAAAGCACTGTAAAAGGCTTTAAAAAAAAAAATAAGAAGGTCTTTTACAGCGCTTTTTTGACAAACGCTGTAAAAGACCTACATTTTTACATAATTAAAGGACCTATTAGAGCGCTTTTTGGAAAAGCGCTGTAAAAGGTTTTTTTTTTAAAAAATAAGGATTTTATATATAACAGTAAATCGCTTCAGTTTCCTCTTTATTACATAAATTTTACTACGCTTCAGTGTCCTTCTCCTCTTCATTATCCTTCTCATTGCAAAACCTACTATCCCTACGAACGATATTGTTAGCCATCTCCATTGCAAATCATCTCCATATTTGTTACTATCCCTACGAACATTATTACGTACTATTCTCATTGCGAACCCTACTCTGTCCTACGAACCGTTTGTATTTCTGCGCATTCTCGTCGTTCCTTCTTAAACGAAACCGTAACTCTATGAACCCTACATATTTCTTCGCACTTTTCAGGTATTATATTCATTTATTCATTTATTTCTTACATATATATATATATATTTAATGTGTTTGTTAATGCTAATAATCACATTTATTTGATAATGCTTTACAAGTTTTCCGAGCTCAAATGGGTGCTACAGTGTCGAAGCAAAAATCAAATAAATCACATGGATTCCAATAAAGGTTTAAAATATATGCCTTTAAAATTTCATTAACAATCAATGCACAAATATTTATTGACTTATATGTTTTATTTTATAGTGCTCTCGTCAAACTAACAACATTAACTGCGAATACTGTATATTGCGATTTATGAAGGAGATTGTTGATATAATCTCAGAAAGAGATCTAATTGAAATAAAGAAATACACCTATTACAGTGTTTTTTTTTAAAAAGCGTTGTAAAACTAATACAACAAGCAGCGCGTTTTTAGAAGAGATTTACAACGCTTTTTTTCATTTTAAAGAGCGTTGTTGTATCTTTTTACAGCGCTGGATACTACAGCGCTTAATTTTTTGAAAAAGCGCTGTAAATGACTTAAAAAAAGCGCTGTAAAATGTCATTTTTGGCGTAGTGTAGAGTTATTGTAAATCAATCAAAGTGTTTTCACACACTTATACTAATCTAGGATTTAATTTGTAAAATCTTATCAATGAGAATTAGAATCTTAAAACACACTTTCATCCTCAAAGAGGTACCTAAAAAGGTACAACGACCCTCATAAACCTCAATGGCAGAATGTCAGTATGTTGAAGAACAGTTCTGGGAACGAAAGTCTAGAAAAGTGTAACATCCCGCTTTTTTGAGACATTAACTAACGAAATTTTAAACGTGAAAATACATATTCGTTTTTATTTATTTATGATTATCTTAAATACTCATTTATCTTAAAATTAATTAATAATATTTTTAGCTATATTTTATAAATAAAATAAATTAATACATTAAACAATCATTAAAAGTAAATTTAATACATTAAACAAAAGAAACTCCTAGAGTCAAAAATATTGATGTTTTACTACCCAAACATAAATCCTAGTTGGCCATAAACTTTGAACTTGTGGAAAACTCACCCAACAAGTCTAACCCTAGCACAAAAGTATCTCGGAGCCTCCAACTGCATGCTATTGTACTTCCTCGCGTTTCTCCTATTGGGTTGACCGTGTCATTGTTCACTCAAGTAACACTATATCTAACGTCCTGTCAAATGTAAGGGTCATCTCCAAATAACAAACACAGAGCAAATATGCATGCATATATAGTTGTTATAGCAAAAATATAAATAAATCATATATTTCATTTAACAGTTAAAAATCACAACGCGCCAAAAATACAAATCAACCAAAATGCACAATCTATTTGTTAGTCTATATGTCAATGCATGATTCCGGAATATCACCTCCCCCGCAAGAGCTTCGTGGGTCCTTCCAAGCAACACCACTAACTCAAAATCCCCGCAATGATCTGGGCTCCAACCAATTATGGACGCACCACACAACTATGAATGCATGAATGTAGACACTTTTGTTAGTAACAATATAGATCACTCAACCAGAGCATCCAAAAATCATTCAACCTTGTTCTAAACCAACCTAGTTTAGACCCAAAGTAATCACCTTGAATCACCTTGAATAACCACAACAATTATAACAACGCATCACATAACATTCATTTCCACAATTTGAACGTGTCAAACACAACCCTTATTAATATTCATTTTGAAGATAATACACAAACAGAACCAATACACAACATCATTGTACATTTATATCGCATATAATTCAAGTAGGAAAGCGGATGAAGTGATGCCCTTACCGTTATTAAAGTTGTATTTAGAATTATGCTTCACAAACTCTTGTCTCACTCATTTCACACCTGCTACTATGCACACACGATTTATCCCTGTCTGAAAGTTATTTCGCCGATCCAACCGTTGAAAACGTGGATCTGAATGTTGTGAACCTGTTGTCCAAAAATCAGCTCGATCCAACGGTTAACGAATGCGCAGTCGATGTTTTTATGATACTGATTTAACAAATTCGGGAATAAAATTACTCATCTCTTTTCTCTTTTGGTGGTTGCATAACGATTTTGAATGGAAGGAGTCCATTTTGTTTTATTCCTTTTTTTATCATTAGAAATGGGTAACGTTTGGTATTAAATGGGAAAGTGATAATAAGTGGGGAAGGCGGAGAAGGTTCAACCAGAAGTGGAGAACGTTAAGCTAAGAGTGGGAAGGTTAAGTCGAAAGTGGGGAAGGTTAAGTAGAAAATGAGAACGTGACATTTCAACTTAAGCCATGAAAGGTATGTTTAACGGTTGTCGAATGATACTTTTATTATTATTATTATTATTATTATTTTTATTATTATTATTATTATTATTATTATTTATGGGTAAATGGATAATAAGTGAGAAATGTGATATTAAAATTAAATGGGGAAAGTGTGGGTGATATTAAGTGAGGAATGTGTGATATTAAATGGGGAAAATGAATAACGTGTATTAGGTGGGGACGTTACATTTCAACTCAACCATGAAACTTGGTTTTAACGGTTGCTGCTTTTATTATTATTATTATTATTATTATTATTATTATTACCAAAAATTAAAATAATACCATCAACAATTATTTCTACTCCTAAAGTAAAAATATAAAAATAAAGTAAAATGACTGGATGTTACAAAAAGCTATAGAAAAATACTCAAAGCCTGAAAAGATAAAGTAAAGAATACTTGTACAACTATTTAATGGAAATAGTGGATTACACCTTCAACTATACTGAGACAAAATCTCTATGTAAGGGAATGACTAGAGGTATCAACAATTTGTTTTGAACTGGTATAAAAATATGTGTCTCTTTAAATTATCACATTTTAGTTCTTTATGATTCAATTTTACCTCTTCAAAATCTCTTTTAATAGTAACTTGAATGTTATGATAAAAAACAAAATAAAATTTTAAAAAAATTGAAAATGGCAATTACAATTCAAACTATTTTATTTCTTGTGTTTTGTAGCACGTAAATATAAGAAGATGGAATCAATTAACACCAATATGTCAACGTTTAATTTGACACTAGATCTCATCTTTCGATTTTATTTAATCTAATGATCTAAAACAATTATCAAAATAATTCAAAATATTGAATATTTCATTATTTGTCCACACAAAAAATAAATGTTTATTATCATTGTAATCACCAGCAGTGATTCAATCTCATTCATAATATGACAAAGTCCATCTTACAACAACCATAACCTTTATTTTGTCACACATTTGGTCTTTAAGCTTAACAATATTGGTCTTGTTCTCTCTCACAACAACAAGAAGTTTAATGTCATAAAAAAAATACCCTCAAAGGAAGGGTTATTGAGGAAAAATATTCCGTATATTTGTTGCTAATATATAGTGAATTCAAATTGATGGAAAGTGAAAGATGAACTAATACATACATTTGAGCAAAAGGCTTATGCAAGTTGTGTACTCTCAGAAAGAATAGTGGCATTACTATGGGGGAAAGCAATTGGCTTATGCATATCCGGACAAATGATTATGAAGATAAATATTTCTATTTTTTGTGCACCTTAGATGAACAAAAAAGAGATTGTAATTTTCTTTTTACATAACAAAATATTTTATTATAGTAAAATTTATCATTTTTTTAAGATAAAAAAAAATTGTGAGACAAATCACAGTGTTTAATTTTGACATCATGATGTCAATTGATCCGGTCGTTAAATCTGAGTTTGGATCCTTTTAATCTAAATTTATCTCAATTTCTATCAATTATCTTGATTTCTTTTAATTTTTCTTTTCATTGAATCGAAAATTTATATCGTATAAATCATGCATATAAAATTTTTCATAAATCTAAAATCATTTGATATGTTATTAAAACTTACGAAAATTAACGGTGTTCAATAAAAGTGTATAAAATGTTAATTTTAATATATTTAAGTAACATATCAAATCATTTTAAATTTGTGTAAAACTTTACATGTATGATTTATACAAAATTATTTTTTATCCAAAAAAAATAATGAGATAATTAATAGATATATAGATTGAGAGCATGCAAACTCACATATATATATTGCATTGCATATACCCCAGAGAGAAATAATGAACAGCAGAGTCATGTCTATCTATCCAATATTTCTGCATTGGTGAATCTCTCTCTCTCTCTCATTGAAATCTCTCATCCTACCCAAATCATCATCTCATTCTCAAGGCTCTCTCTCTCTAATATATTGCAGAAAAAGCCATAAGAACCAAAAGTCTATTGAAAAAAATAAAACAGAATGGTATGCAATTAATTAATTCAACATTCTTGATTTGTCTCTCTCAAAAATAATTAGATCTTTCTAACTCTTATTCTCACTCTCTCAAGGTTATTAATTTCAACTTCAGAGCCTATGCTGAATATCATGTTGCTTTAATTTTCTTCTGTTCAACAACATATATGAAGCAGGTACCTATTTATGTTTATGTCAACATATGAATTCTTTATAAGAATACTTTATTTTCTCAAACTCAGCTCATCACATTTCATTTTTTTTTATGAATGCATTGTTACTCATTAAAATTAAAACATTATTTAAGTGCTTTGATGCAGCATGAGTAACCAAAGTGATAGATTAAAATATTATTTAAATGCTTTTATGAAAATTTGTTTTCCTTGCTACAACGAATCAATAACAATAACAATTGATGTATTTAATTCAAATCAAGATAGCGTTTATTTGCTAGAAAGCAACAATTTTAATGCATCGTTTCTCGAAAATAAAATATTGTAGTGGCGGTTTGAAACAATCATTTGAACTTAAATTTTGACTTAAAAAACATTTGAAATGTAAAACAAAAGAAGGGAAGTATAATGTAGTTAAAATAGAGTTAAAAGTTAATCAAATATGATAATTATAATTAGAAATCAGCTTCTTTATATTACATATTTTAGAACTCACATTTACTCATGAAAAATGATATAGTGGGAAATCACGTAGGAAAATATATACATATAAAAAAAACACAAATGCTTTGATACTCACAAATAAGTGTAGATATATATAACAAGAGAGTTGAATTTAGTGAAAGATGTTAGAATCTCATAATATAATGAATTAATATTTAAGTCTCAACAAAAAATCTCATATTTAGTATCAATAATGTCTAGAATATGATTATTTTTTATTGGAGGGAATATGTGAAAATATATATATATATATATATATATATATGGTAATGAAAAATTATGTGTTATTACGGTTAATATATTTAAATATATGGATTAAATTTATATACATTGCTGCTATATATATATATATATGTATATATTTTTTTTTATTATATTATCAATCAATTATAATTATTAAATTATTAAAAAAATTGAATTTTATTGTAAGTACTTTTAAATCACATATAATCGATTCAGTTGTAATATACCCATAGTGTAAAAAATTAAACTCAAAATATATTTTTAGTTCTTACATGGTTTATGTCTTCTTGTTTCTTGACAAACTCAGTGTGTCTCTTTTGTAACTTTTCAGGATGAAGATGTTGACCTTATAATGATCGAATGAGGAGACAAATTGGAAGCGAAGCATGTAAAAAGGTACCCTGCCATCTGGAGAACAATTATTATGGTTTATTGTTTATGTTTTGAAAAATATTTGTATCACCCATATTAAGTTTTAAATTGATCACCTTATATACAAATAGAAATTAAATTAAGGATTTGTTGTATTTTTTGTCTTATGTAATATAAGAGAAATATGATTTTTGTTTCTGTAAATAGTTTTTTTTTAGATTATCTTTAATTTTGATTTTCTTCCTTTTTTTAGTCTCTTGATATATTTTGACATTTCTAAAAATTGATGTAGCATTGACATATGAAAAAACTTGTGGTGAGATGGAATGATATTTTTTTTACTATTAATAAAAAACGTGTTGAGAGGAGTGTGTAGCTGAATTTCAAGTTGGACACTTTGTTGGGATCTCAATGTCCATAGTTAGAATAGGCATCAAAATATTTTCCTTAAGTTGAACCCCAATGGAACACGAAATGTGTAAATTGGAGAGATATGAATAGGTGGTTTGATAGATAGGTAGAGCAATCTAGAAATTGAAGGGATGTGATAATGTAGATCTCAATCCTCACTAACTTTATTAACAACATTATCAACTATTTTGGTACTCTCTTCTCTCTTCTCTCTTCAATGTTTGTTTTATTTATTAACATTTTCATTCATTAATATTAATATATTTATATATATGTAAAACAATAAAAGGTATTATAGTAAAAATTATATTATTTTGTTTAGTACATAAGCATGTCAAATAAAGTGCAATGTAAAATTATTTGTCATGTACATCGACCATCGAACACAATAAAATACAAAAGTAATATCGTACAATTTTGTATTATCTTGTACCATTTTATCAAATAATTAAAGTTCTTACTATTTTATAATTCAAATGCACCATTAATATCTTTTGCTTTTTTAAAATGGAAATTAATAACTAACATTAACTGTCAGATAATAATTTTTGTTCGTTTAGTCATGAAGTAGGTGAATTTGTTCAACACATGTTTTTTAATGAATTCCATGTGTTATATAATCGGTTTGTATTCCAATTTTCAGGTATTCAATGTGGCAGAGTTTTACGTGATCCATTTATGATTATTTGGAAGACATGAAATAAGGTAATATTTTGTAAAGATGTTATTAGAGTTAATTAAATCTGAAAGACATTAAAGTTTAACACCTAATGTTGGTTTAGGCCTAAAGTCAAGAGTTTTAGTTATAATCATTATCAATGTTAGTTTTGCTTTGAATAACGTTTTTTAGTCTACCTTCGTTAGTGTTTATTTATTCAATATAATGTTTTTTGTCCAGTTAAACAATACTGACATTTACTTCTAAAATAAATTGAGCCGAAACAAAAGTTCTCTTTCACGAGAGTAATAGAAATTCTTACCAATTAAATAGATCAAATCCAAAAAAGAGTATTCATAAAATTCATAAATTAATTAATATTTCATCATACAAATTTAGCTTTGTTAAAATTCATACAATTCTATTTTAGCTAAATTGTATTTTAATGAAACTATATTTCAGCTCGAAGCCTTTATTTTGTAGAGGAGTAGGTGTAAGACTCGTTACAAATTATCTAGAATATAGCCATTGAATTATATACCTCAATAAAATGTAATTAAGTATTATAGATTAATAATAATAATAATAATAATAATAATAATAATTAGAGTAACTTATAACTATTTCTGAACAATATAATTTACAATTTAATTTAATAAATTATTTTGTTAAATTAGAGCAGCAGTACTAAAATTATAAATATGTTTCCTAATAAACCAAATTACCTCAAATAAAAATAAATCACTGAGTTTAAAATAGAATTTGCTTATCACCATTTGATATTGATTCTGAGCATCAGTCAACTTCAGCTGCTATTGTATAAAAAATAAAAAAGGGTGACATACAATCTGAGTGAGTTCTGAAAAGAAAAGAAGACACTAGTAGAAAATTGAGTTTTAATTTTTTTTTTAAATATTTCTTTCAAGGGGTGGTTTTATAATATTTCTTTCAAGAATATGCATAAAAATATGAAATTCAGATGCATCTTGAACCTAAGCTCTCAACTTCAATTTCTTTTTATAAAACTTAACTAAAACTCATTTTTTATAGTGATTCTAAAGAAAAAAATACTATGCATGACCTCAAAAATAATTTCTTTGTAAACAAAGAAAATTTACTTAATTATCTTAATGTGGGTCACCAAGATAATTGATTCATGAGCGATAAATGTTTCCAAACCCCAATTAGGGTATTGATTAATCTCTCTTACTTGTTGAACCATGTCTGTAACAACCTGAACTACCACACTGTGAATAAGGTCATGTATGATCTGATTAATGAGAATGTACATAAGTTGAGATGTTTTGTACGCAATGTCTTTATTATGTCATGTATGCAATGCATCCTTCATCCACAATAATTATTAACAACATAACAATATGTTGATATTCAAGTGGGAATTAAATTATATGTCTCTAATCAAAAGCTAGAACCAGAGGTGGCGCATTGTGGAGTGACAGATCAGAGCCATCATGACCAGAGTCAGAGGATACGTGACCAAGGTGTTCTAATCTGAAGTAGCATGAATAAAGGTAAATTTAGCAAGATTAGAGGATACGTGAATCAAGGTTAGCGTGATCATAGGTAGATTATGATAAAAGGATATGTGGATTAAAGATGCATGGACCAGAGGCATTGCCAGAGGAAGAATCAGAAGATACTTGTCTAGAGGAAAATAAGGGGATATGTGTCCAGAGGAAAAATTAGAGGATACATGTCTACAAGAAAAATCAGAGACTACATGTCAAGAGAAAAAATCAGAGGATACGTGTCATGAGGAAAAATCAAAGGATATGTGTCTAAAGGAAAAAATCAGAGGATACATGTCTAGAGAAAGAATCAGAATATACGTGTCCAGAGGAAGAATTAAAGGAAAAGACAAAACGAAAACAACAAGGGCAACAACAGAAGAAGAAACCAAAGGCCAAAATACTCAGAGTTGAGAAATAACATCAAAGACAACATGTTCAGAAAGGTAAGTTAATCATTAGAGTTAGAATGTCCAAAATCATAAGTTAAGAACCAGAGGCAACAATATAAAAAGAATTATCAAAGGTTAAAATACTTAGGTTTTTTAAACAACAACCAGAGGCAAAAGCTACAACGACGAGGGTGACGGAGCATCCAAGGCCTGCACATTTGGCTTCAGTTTTTTTCTTAAAATTATGAGATTTCCTAAATTACTAACACATCAATCAAGCAACAAGCAAATAAACAACATGCATGGTAATTTAAATAATTTAGGTGCAGATTCAAAACAACTATATGTTAAAATTTTTATTTTTCTCACACATCTAAGTTCTTTTAACCCATAAAATCTCCAAAATAATTTCTAACAAGAAGTAAAGGATTTCATTGAATAAACTCCCATAACCCTCATGCTAAAATAAGTTAATGTAACACAACTCACAATTTTTAGAATTATCATCAGTTGAAGAAGAAGTTGTCCCAACAGTTATGGTTCTTCTTCAAGTTGTGCCATTTGTTTTAGCTCAGAATTTCGCTTTTTGTTGGTTTATTCCTTTTATACTTCAGTGATTCTGCTTGAATCTAGAAGTTATAGATGTTGAATCCCACATGCAAGGTTTATGGATAGATCTGATGGTGTTAAGTAAACTGATATTTTGGGAGATTTTAAAAAAGAAAGAGAAATGAAAGATTTGAGGGAGATGATGAACAATAACAATAGAGTTATCTTTCAAATTGGTTACATGAAGGATAAGGAAAACATGAGAGATTGATTGAGTATTTTCTCTAGCAAGAATAAAAAATTAGGGGAAAGAAGAAAATTTTCCATTTTATCCGTTGGACATTCCCCATATTACCTTTTTGTCCACTCTTATTTTAATTAAAATTCCTGAAACCTAAATTAATATATTAATATTTTTAAAAATTTTATTTTAATAAATTTTAATTAAATGGATTATTATAACAGGATTGAAAAATTGAGAGAAGATATAAATTTGACAGAAACATAGGCCATGTGTTGATTTAATTTTCAAAAACTATTTTTTAGTTTTCAAAAATCAAAATAATAAAAAACTTGATTAGTTCTCATGTTTGTCAAATTGTTTTTTAAAACTGTTTTCAATTTTCTTATTTTTAAAATCAAAATATAAAAACCATGTTCTTGTTTCGGTTTTGCCTTATTTTTTATTTAAATTTTGAAATTTAAAAGGCATAAAAAACTAATTTTTATCAATGGC
>JBBPBT010000959.1:336025-346949 GCA_037974875.1 Cicer bijugum | reverse complement strand
ATATTAAAATAAAATCTTTAAAATATTTTAGATGATTCTGATGGTAATTAATAAGATTCTTTTTTTGTAATGGTGAATAGTAAATAGTATATTAGGTTATTACTCAATATTTATTTTTATAAAAGTATGATATATATATTATTAATTATTAACTTATATTTTTAAATTGATACATCGAAATCCATAAAATATGACATGATTATAAAGGTAGAAAATATGAATCTAATCATGATATATAGATAGTATATACTACCCAGATTTTGTTGGTTTGACTAGTAAGTGAATATTTTCAACTTGAACTGTATCTTTGTAAAATTGTCAATATATAGCATATTACTATACTCTTTAATTATGCAAAAATCTTAACTACCCAATTTTTAATTTGTAGAGTATGCCTCTGCAAACATAATAGGATAATAATGTCAGAATGTTCCAATACTATGGAATTACTATATGCAAAATTATATAATGAACAATTTATAGCTATAAGCAGAAGAACACCAGCTAGCTAGAGGGAGGATGTTGCGTGTTTCGAAGTTGTGAAAAGATATACGTATGAACATAGTTTAAATTAAATTTGGTCTAGCTCGTTAAACTTAGTTTTAATCTTGGTCAAATTTATACATTCTTGGGTTTTTTTTTTTTTTAAACATGCATCTACAAATAATTCATATTGAAATTCACTGACGGAAAATGGTCATAACACAAAAATTAATGATATTATACCTATTTTACTTTGCATAAAAAGTCAATGCAGTGGGGAGTTTTGTAAATAATTAAAAAATTTAAATTGAAGTGTTTTTTGACAAAATTGATTTAAAATAAGAAATATATTGAAAAATAATTAAAAAAACAAGAAAATGATCGTTGGCATTAAATTTTAGATTCGGAAAGTCGATTATATATAAAAAAAAGTATTAACACCATACGATATCCTTAAAATACAGGTATCTAAAATTAATTGTGCAAAACTAATGTTAATTTGTATAAATTTATTTCTTATTTTTTTAAATGCAAATATAATATTTTTTATGAAAATAATATAGAGATAAAAATATATTTAAAATATAAAGAAATTGATTATTATTATTATTATTCTTATTATTATTATTTATTGTTATTGTTATTATTATACTTGATAACAATGCGATCTTATTCCTACGTGTCTCTCAGTGCCATTGAAAAATCAAAGTTATGTAGAAAGATGTCTAAAGAGATTGCGTGTACACAAGGGAAAAATTAATCTCTTTTGGGAAAAAAGAGAAATGCAAAATAGGCTAAAAAGGTTGAAAAGATGGCATGCATTCAAGGTTGAAAATGTGGAAGAGAGTGTTAATGTTGAAAAAAAAAAAAAGCTAAAAAAAAGGAGAAAACAAGAACTAGGGGAACCAGAACCAGAACCAGAACCAGAACCAGAGGGAACCAAAATCAGAGGCATAATCAGAACCAAAGCTATAGGCAGAACCAGAGGCTGAACTAGAACCAGAGGTAGACTAAAACCGCAGGTAGAACTAGAACTAGATGCAAAACCAAAATCAGAACTAGAGGGAACCAGAACTAGAGTGTACTAGGGGCAGAACCAAAACTAGAGGCAAAATGTATGAACTATTTCTAATCTTTTTTAATTGGCCGAACAAAATTGAGGTACTACATTATGGATCAAGATTGTATGTGTCATCAATTCCAAGATGATGTGAAGTATGCAATTCAATATTTTATTATTCATTTGGAAATCACACAATTTCAACCATATGATTCAAAAACGTATAGAGGTTAAGGCCATGAAAAATCATAGGTTGAACCATGGAAATAACAGTAGCTCTACGGGACCGATTAATCCGAACAATAAGAACCATTGTCCTGGTAAACTTGTGAAGAATATGTAGCACCGTGGTTAGCAAACTAATTGGGTGGAACTGTCGCCCTATTTCCATTGTTGTTATCTTGCTAATAAGTGTCACACCAAAAATCTAAATATTCACCGTCCAAAATTTCCGAGGAACGATAAATACAGGAGAAAATATTTGATTCCAAAGAATAAAATCCTCGAAAACCACAAATGTTTTCCTTTTTTTTTTTTAAAAAAAAACTTGTTGAGAAATTAACATCCATAAAGTCCTCGAAAACCTCAATGCCCTTTATCTTTTGAATTTCGAATGTTCCAAGGAATAAGGTCCTCATAAAACAATTTCCACACATTAAAGCCATACATCCATAGGCTATAATAATTTCCAAGTAACTTATTTTAATTTCTAAGGACATAATACCTTGATATTTTTGTCTGTTTGACATTGAAAAACGCGTGATTGAAGTGATTGTTGAACGTGTTTTTGGGGAACTTCTCGAAGACCATATTGGACCCTGGTCGTAAGATTGTGATTTTCTATGACTAGGACTTTAAAAAAATTTGGTCTTCCACCAATTTAAAGATTCAAAGAATGAAGGAGACTAAGAGTTATTATCATTGCTTGTGTGGAAGTTACACATGAGACCAAGATAAAATAAACAATAGTAGATAGAGATTTTGCTGACATTTACCCAACTCATGTAGTAAGCTTACTATCATACCTGGTGTGGAAGTTACTCATGCACCCTTTCAGAGGTGACTTTACAAATTATCCTAAATCAAAGCACATATAAAGGATATTATATCATAGTTTATTTGACCAAACATGTCATTGCAAGAAACTATGGTGTTGCTAGTGAAAAATAAGGATGAGAATTCACGAATCTAAGTGAATTATAATCAGCTCAATAAAGCAACCATTAAGAATCGATATCCATTGTCATGTACCAATAACCTTATGGACCAATTTCGAGGGGTAATTGTGTTTTCTAAGATTAATTTAAAGTCTAGGTACCATTAGATTCAAATTAAGGTAAAAGACAATCTCAAAAATTGATTTCCAAACTCATTATGGACATTACAAATACATCACTACCTTATGATGTCGTGTGGAGTGACTAATACACCTAATGTGTTTATGGATTATATGAATCATATTCTCCATCTATTTCTTAGAATAGTATGTAGTGGTATTTACTAATTATATTCTCATCTAATCTAATAGTTGAGAAGAGCGTGAGGAACATCTTCACAATGTTTTGATGGTTTTACGTGAGAAACAATTGCATGCCAACCTATTGATGTTTGAATTTTGGCTCGAACAAGTAAATTTTGGCTCAAGATACGGACCTATTGTCAACCCAACAAAAGTTAAGGCAATGGTAGAATGTAAACGACCAAAAACTATTATGGATATTAGAAATTTTGATGGTCTAGTCAGCTATGACCAAAGGTTTATTGAGGGTTTTGTCATGATAGTCGCTTCGTTGACACAAATAACTCAAAAGGACTATCCTATCGTTTGGATTTAGAAGAGTGAAGCGAGTTTTCAACATTTAAGGGAACTTGTGACTGCCTCATATGTGTTAATCATAACACAACCAACAAGTTGTACAAGATTTATTGTGATGCTTCTCATCAAGGACTGAGAAATGTTCTAATGAAAAATAAAAAAAGAATTGACATACATGTTACGACAACTAAAAACTCACAAAAGATGGATTTTGCCGTGAAAATTTGGAGACACCACTTATGAGAAGTGACACTTACAATTTTCAAAAAGACTACAATAGTTTAAAATACTTTGAAGGTGCAAACACGAGAAAGGAAGTTGAATTGTGTTTGCCGAAGTTGACAACTTTTTTAGAATTTATAAATAAATAAAAAAGTAGTTTGGTTTTGGTGACTTACTTGGAGTAGAAGCAATCAGATTTAGAGGCAGCAAGTCTTCTCCTAACAACCCGAAAACCCCATATTGAATAAGGAACTAAACCACTGTCGGGTTGGATGCAAAAGATTGGGACTTCAGTAGTTACTTCTAAAAATTTGATGATAATAATAACTCTCACACTCTAAGTAAAGAACACTTATAAAATATTTCTAACTCGAACAAGTATTTCTCTATTTGAACTCTTAGACTACTCTTTTATGCTTTTCGATAATTTTCTTCTCCAGCCTTGAGATATATATAGTTAAAATTGGGGCTTCAATTTAGTCATTGTTTAACTCTGAGTTGTATTTTATTCAGATTGCATTTGTAAATTCTTCCAATTGATTATGTTCATATTTTGTTGTAGATAAATCATGACCAAATCTTCTTGAAATCTACATAAAATCTTCTTTAAACTTTAATCAAATATTCTTCAAATCTTGACTATCGCTTCTTTCATACTCTTTGAATTCAAATATTTTGTTCTCATAAAATACTTTTGTAGGATTCTAGGATTTGTAGTATTCAAGTTGATGTTTCATCCAAAGTAATTGAGAATTGCAGTCAGCTGCTGAAATTTACTCAGTCTCTGTTGTTGACATTGTAATGATGTTTTGTCTTTTACATGACCAAGATACTAAGTTGTCACCTAAAAATGTGCAGTTGCCACTTGTATTCTTTCTCTCAAGTTTTTCTCCAGCATAATTAGAATCACACTATCCACTAAGTTTGTACTTAAGAGATTTCTTGTAGAACAAGGTAAGGTTGGTAATGCCTTTTAGGTATCTAAGGATTCTTTTAACAACAGTTAAATGTAATACCCTAGGGTCAGCTTGAAATATTGCACATACATATAAATTAAACATGATGTCCGGTTTGGAAGCGGTTAGATAAAGTAGGGATCCTATCATTCCTCTATAGGTTTTTTTGGTCAACTTTTTTGCCTAATCATCTTTTTCAAGTGAGCAAGCAGGGTGCTTTGGTATAGCCATATGTTTGCAATCACTCATCTTAAACTTCTTGAGAAACTATTTTGTATATTTAGTTTGATGAATGTATATACCTTTTTGAATTTGTATCCCTAAAAAGAACTTAAATTCTCTCATCGCACTCATTTGAAATTCAAGTTGCATCAATTTAGAAAGTTCTTGACAAAGAGTGTCATTAGTAGATCCTAAAATAATATCATCAACATAAATTTGAATAATAAGAATGTTATCTCCTATTATTTTTTTAAAAGTGTATTATTTACTTGTCCTCTTTCAAAGGTATTTTCAAGCAAGAAGTTACTAAGTCTTTCATACCATGCCCTACGTGCTTGTTTTAGACCATACAAAGATTCGTAAGTTTAAAATCATGATTTGGAAATTCATAAATTTCAAAACCTGAAGGCTGTTTAACATGGACTTCTTCACTTATATAACCATTTAGAAAAACACTTTTAACATTAATTTGAAATAATATAATGTTATTATTTACAGCAAAAGGTAGTAGGATACGCATAGCTTATAACCTGACCATTGGAACATACATCTTAGTGTAATCAATGTCCTCTTGCTGATTGTAGCCTTGTGTGACAAGTCTTGCCTTGTTTCTAACCACTTCACATTTTTCATTTAGCTTGTTTCTGAAAACCCACTTGTTTTGAATAATGTTCTTTTTTGGTCTAGGTACTAGATTCCAAACATCATTCCACTCAAATTCATTAAACTCTTCTTGCGTTGCAAGAATCAATCCATCATACGTCAATGAATCATCAATAGAGGTAGGCTTAATTGATGAGAGTAAAACAAACAAAATGCTATCATTAAGTGATTATCTGGTCGTCAAAGGATCACTTGCACTTCTAATGATTAGAGTTTCAAGATGAGATGACAGGTACTTCCATCCATATCTTTCTTTTGACTTATCTTGACTATTTTTGACTTGATCAGATTCATCATTTGAAGATTTGTCATAATCTTCTAATTTACTTGTATCCTCTTATTTTTTAAGTTTTTGTGATTTGTCTGCATCTGCTTCCTTTGGTTCCGATAAACATGCACTATCATTATCTTGCTTTGACTTTTCAAGGTCAAGTTGTTTGTCATCAAACTTAACAAGTATAGATTCTTCCATAATATGAGTTTCTCTATTAAACACTATATAAGTCTCGGATCTTTTAAAGTATCCAATGAAGGTGCACTTTTGAGATCTAAAGTCAAATTTACCAAGGTTATCCTTAGTGTTAAACATATAATAAGTACAACCAAATTGTTTAAAATAAGAGATGTTAGGCTTTTTACCTTTCCACAATTCATATGGTGTTTTATTCAATATAGATCTTATATAGACTCTATTTTGAATATAGCATGCAATGTTAAATGAATCAACCTAAAAGTGTTTTGCAACATTCATATCATTTAACATGGTTATGAGCCGTTTCCTTGAGTGATCTATTATTTCTTTCTATAACTCCATTTTGTTGGGTTGTTCTAGGAGAGGATAAGTTTTGGGAGATTCCATTCTCGTCACAAAAACTTTCAAAGAACTTATTTTCAAATTCTTCTCTATGATCACTTCTAATTGTTACAATCTTAAGACCCTTTTCTTTCATTATTTGTTTGCAAAATGTGATAAACACTTTGTGGGATTCATCCTTACTTCTTAAAAATTTTATCCATGTCCACCTGGTATAATCATCTACTATAACAAAACCATACTTTTTCCACTTAGAGAGGTTGTTTTCACTAGTCCAAAGAGATCTATATATAAGAGATCATGGGGCTTTGAGGTAGACTTTGTGTTCTTAGGGGTAAATGAGTTTCTTGTTTGTTTTTCCTTTGGACAAGATTCACACATGATTTCAGTTGCGTAACTAAGCTTAGATATACCTCTAACTAGTTGAAGTTTATTTAGCTTTGAAATTAATCTAAGGTTTGCATGACCTAATTTTTGTGCCAAATTAGTTTATATTTGTTTACTGACATAAGACACTTAACCTCTTGTTTCTCTAGACTAAACAAATTTATCTTATAAATGTTGTTTTTCCTTTCACCTGTAAAGAGTACGAATCCATCATTTTGACTAATTTCCTTGCATATTTTTTTATTGAATGTAATATCATAATTATTATCACTTAATTGACTAATACTTAATATATTATGTTTAAGACCTTTAACAAAATAAAACATATTTAATAAAAGGAGAAATACAATTACCAACTGTACCTTCACCAATGATCTGCCCTTTTAGCTTTCCTCCTATAGTCAACGTGCCTCTTTTGCTCAAAGTTAGTTCTTGGAGCATAGACTTTTCTCTCCTCATATGTGGCGAGCATCCAATGTCCAGGTTCCATGATTGATGTTGTAACTTGATTGTTGATGACATACGCAACAAATATAATTTTGTTTTTAGGTACCCAAATTTGGTTGGGTCCTGGTTTGTTAGTTTTGAAAGGTTTCTTGTCTTTCCTTGTATTTAACATGGGACAAGATAATTTGGAGTGACCTTTCTTAGAGCAAATAATACACAAGATATGAGAGGGAATAGGTTTTGGTTCAGATATAGTTTCTTCAAATCCTATACCTCTTTTACCATTTCTACTAAATTCATAAATCATATAAGCATATTTGCTTCTTTGCATACCATTAGCAAGAAAATCTTGAAATACTTTTTCATGTTTATCAGAGTTACATGTGGTATTTTCAATTGATGTTTAACTATGATTGCTTTTTAGAGTTAGATTCTTAGCCTTGAGTTTAGCAATATCAGTGTTTAAATTTGCATTCTCTGTTTTTAGTTCAGTAATATCAGTTTTCAGACTTACATTTTCTGTTTTAAATTCAACACTTTGATTCTTTAAAGCATTAACTTATTCAACTAGATTTTTATTTTCTTTCCTAAATATTTTCAATTTTAAAGACAATATGTGATTATTATTTTAAAAAATCATTTATAGTAGTAATTAAATCAGATCAATTAAAGTCAGAAAATACCTCAATTTCTTCATCTTCTAATTCACTTTTAGAGTCAAAATTTGTGTAAGATCTAGAGACAGAGTTGGTATGAGCCATCATAGACAAATGTGTCTGTTCATCGTTAAAGGATTCCTTAGAATCATCCGATGTAGCAATCATACTCTTCTACTTGGGTTTGGAATCTTTCTTCTGGTGTTTCCCCTTCCTCTGATTCTGATGTTGCCTTTAGAACCTTCTTCTGCTTGGATTTCATGGTGAGAGTCTTGTTCTTCTTCTTGGGCTCATCTTCTTCAAGCTCAATTTCATGTGATTTGAGATAGCTGATTAATTCTTCTTGCTTTAGAGTATTCAGATCCTTTGCTTCCTAAATGGCAGTGATCTTAGGTCTACACTTGCTTGTCAAACTCCTAAGAATTTTCTTCACATGATCATCATTATTATAACACTTCTTAAGTACCTTTAATCCAAATACCAGGTTCTGAAATTTGGAAAATATTCTTTCAATATCTTCATCTTCTTCCATCTTGAACAACTTATACTTTTTGAGTATGAGGTTGGCCTTTGCTTCTTGAACTTGCTTACTTCCTTCATAGGTTAGAATCAAACTATCATAAATATTGTTTGTTGTCTCTTTGTTGGTGCACTTGTCAAACTCCGTGAAGGTTTTTGTATTTATCATGAAAGTTTTGTTCTTATGATGCATCTTGTACATCTTCTTCTAATAAGCATTTGTCTCATTTCTTGGAATTTCAATATCATCAGTATCTTTAATGCAATATAACCATCTTCCATCAAGTCCCAAAGTTCAAGATTTCGTGAAATATAGAAATTTCTCAGCCTGTCTTTCCAATACCCAAAAAACATTCTCCATCAAACAAATGTGGTTTGTTGATCTTTCCTCCAACAATTTCTTCATTGAATTTAGACATATTGAATCCTTGGATCTTTTCTCAAACACTGTAAAGTGCTCAGTCTTGAGACCGAACTTTGATATCAATTGAAGGTGCAAACACGAGAAGGGGGTTGAATTGTGTTTGTGAAAGTTGACAATTTTTTTTTATAATTTATAAATAAATAAAAAAAATTAGTTTGATTTTAGTGAAATACTTGAAGTAGAAGCAATCAGATTTAGAGGTAGTAATAAATGAAAGCATAAACAATTTGACATGTAGATTTATCATGGTTCACCACTAACTTGGCTATATCAAGTCCCTTCATTTAGAAAGCTTTAATCCACTATTTCAAATACCTTAAATTACAAAGCACCTGACCCTCAAAGTCAAGTCTTCTCCAAACAAAATGACAACCCCAGATTGGAGAAGGTACTAAACTAATATTGGGTTGGATACAAAAGATTGGAACTTGAGTAGTTGCTTCTAAAAGCTGATGATAATAATAACTTTCACACTCTAAGAAATGAACACTCAAAAAATATTTATAACTCGAACAAGTGTTTCTCTCTTTGAACTTTAAGACTACTCTTTTCTGTTTTTCGATGATTTTCTTCTTCAGTCTTGAGTATCTATTTATCGTTAAAATTTGAGCTTCAATTTAGTTCTTTTTTATTATGAATTATATTTTGTTCAGATTACATATGTAAATTCTTCAAATTGATTTTGTTTATATTTTGTTGTAGATAAATCTTGAGCAAATTTTCTTCAAATCTACATAAAATCTTCTTCAAATGTTGATCAAATATTCTTTAAATCTTGACTATATCTTGTTTCTTACTCTTTGAAGTCAAATATATTGTTCTCATAAAATACTTTTATTATCATAAAAACTCTAATTATAAAATGAATTTGGTTCCAAGATACTTGTTTGATCATAATGGCCACACAATGAGGTAGATAAGGTAGATGGATACACTTAAAGATTATGACTTTAGTTTACAATATCATTAGAGAAAGACCAATGTGATTATGTGAGTAGACAAGATATTCTTGTGTCCTCACTCATCTTTAAGCAACAAGAGTTGCTAGAAAAGTTGTGATTTACATTCTGAGGTGAAATTTTCACTAAAGGAATTGATGTTTAAATGAGCACTGAATGGCACCGTATGTGCTCTTTATAGACAGAAGTGCACCAAACTTTTGGTATCATAATGGCGAGAGTACCATATTATGATCTAAAACGTTGTAGATAATGAAATGTTCACTAGAACTTCCTCTTTTGAAGAAACGAAAAGTGTTGTCTTCAACTTGGATGGATCTTCCGCGTCTAGTCCATATTTGTTATAGATTATGTTTTTTCAAGCTTATTGAGACATTGTTGACATTGATGTTTTTCATTGTGTTAGAGTTTCTTTACTGATAGGTAAATTTTGCCAAATTTGAATTACCGTAAAGTAATTCTTATTCCTAAAAGTGGATAGGTCTGACACAATTGATTAGTTTAAGTTTAGTGTTTTGGCTAACTTTTAATTTAAGCTAATCATTAAAGCCTTGCTAAGAGACTTTTCATTATTGCTCCCAAAGTTATTTCAGAAAATTAAAGGGGTTTTTTACAAGGCAAAAAAATTGAAGGATGTATTTGTATCACCTATTAGGCCATCAATATTCTAAACAAAAAATCTTTTGGAGATAACTTAGCTCTCAAGATAGATATCAAGAATGGTTTTGATGCTTTAAATTTGGAACATCCTCGTTGAAGTTCTTAATGTTTTTGAGTTTAATGATACCTTTTGTAATTGGATTAGCATTATCCTTCACTCTATCAGGCAAGAAAATTGATGTATTTGTATCACATTTGGGGCCATCAATATCTTTGATAAAAAGTCTTTTGGAGATAACTAAGCTCTCAAAATAGATGTCAAGTAGGGTTTTGATACTTTAAATTGAGACATTCTTAACTATAGAAGCTCTTAAAGCTTTTGGATTTAACGAAATCTTTTTGTAATTGTATTAGCACTACCCTTCAGTCCCTCACTTTCTCAAGTTCATTTTTTTTTTATTTTTTATTTTTTTTATCTTATATATAAATTTAAGGGTATTATATGTTTTTAATTTCTATAAATATATCAAATTTCATTTTTAGTCTCTTTAAAAAATTTTATTGTAAAATGATCCCTTATAATAAAAGTGTCTTTGTCAACAATTTTGATATTGCTTTTAAGTGAACTTATATGTATCATTCAATTTTTAAAAAATATTTTGCATGCATGTTTAGAATATTAAAAGAATATATCTT
>JBBPBT010000959.1:319348-329438 GCA_037974875.1 Cicer bijugum | reverse complement strand
ATATCCAAATTAAACCACAAAGCTATCCAAAATGATCCAAAACATAAGATATAAAAAAAAAGGTACCAACATGTTCCAAAACAAATATATCAAACCACACAAATCACAATTATCTATAACTTATATTATTTGGGTTTCACACCCTTCTCACAGTTAATAATTATTCATTTTTCAAATTTTTTTAACACAAATATTTTTTTTCTTATACATTTTTTATACTTCTATACATTCAATCAAATTTATATGTAAAAGTTTCTTTAAAATAATATGTCAAATCACAATTCTACCATTGGGATCACCATACTATACTCATCCAAATACAAGGAGAAGATAATGATAAATATTAGTGAAATTAGGAGAGTAATTTCAAAATTTGAATATTTTAAACGTAAATATAAATATAAAATTTTGGATGGTGATATGCAAATTGTTTGTACATAGGTTACGGGTCGATCTTAATTTGGCCTAAATTTATTGAACTAATTATAACTATACGTTTCTATCTTAGACTTGTGGTTTATCTAGATGAAATAACACTAGTGTTTATTTTTTATTTTTTAAATTGAGCAAAGACCTAAATTGTTCTGATTTATTTTTCTTAAAGACTAAAATATGTTTTTACTTTTTATAAGAACGTAATTGAGTGTTTCAAAAAATTTCAGTGATTAATTTGGTTCGATTTATTTTTTTAGGAACTAAAAAGTGATTTTATTTTTATCAATGACTAAATTGATTCTATATTTTTTAATCTACACAAATATCAAAGACAAAGAAAATAATAAATATCATTTTATAAGTTTAACATTTTCCTATATTGATTTTATTGTCTTCCAATTTAATATTTTTTACTTTGCTTTATTGGTAATAGTTAATTTATCAATATTTAAGATGGATATTTTATAAAAAGTACTATTTTTCTCTTTTATTTATATATTTTTTTGGCTAAAATAGATTCGCGGTCCCTTAACTTAATTTCAGGTAACGTTTTAGTCCTTTAACTTTTTTTTATCCGAGTTGGTCATTTATTTTAATTTTAAGTGACAATTTGATATTTTATATTTTAAAATTTCAACAATGTTATCCTTTTTTATACAAAAATTCAAAAAAATCATCAAATTTTTCAAAGAAAATCCATAAAATTCATTATCATCTTCAATAAAATACAAATTTAATCAAATTCATAACTTAAATCTTGAAATAAACTCATATTTTCATTTTTTATTTGATCTTGTTGGAGATGAAAATATGAGTGTATTTGAATATTTGAGTTATGGATTTGATAAAATTTGCATTATATTGAAGATGATTATTAATTTTATGGGTTTTGGTTAAAAATTTTGATGAATTTTTTGAATTTTTGTATAAAAAAGGATAATATTGTTGATATTTTAAAAAATAAAATATCAAATTGTCACTTAAAACTAAAATAAATGACCAACTCGGGAAAAAAAAAATTTAAAGGACTAAAACATTACCTGAAATTAAGTTAAAGGACCACAAATGTAATTTAATCTATTTTTTTAATTTGTATGAAATCAATTGAATAGTAGAAAATGAGAGTATTACATACATTTCATAAATGTAGCATCTTCCATACATTTTATAAATGTAGCATCTTCCTTTTAAAAATGTAGCTCAAAAGTTAAAATGTAGCATTAACCCACGTTTTGTTATTAGTTTTTGTTTGCTACCTGTAATTATAGCATGGAAACGCATAAAGTGTTACATTCATTTTGACTCGATTAGCTCTTTGTCATAATCTTTTTAGGTTCATATTCAATATCACCAAAAATCCAAAAATATTCAATATTAGCCTTCAAGCTCATTATTGTTAGACGTGATTACACCTAAGACTATAAAAGGGGTGTTTAATATAACCTGAACTTTTTTAAAAGATTTTTATAATAGCGGATATTTTTAAGAAATACGATGATCACACCTATTTATATTGGATATTTCTTATACAAAACATGAAGTTATTACAATTAACCTATTTACCATTAGATACTTTAAATAAGAAGATGCTGATTAATTGATTATACTATTGATCCAATCAATGAACTTACATATATAATTAATATCAAATCTAGACATGGCAATGGAGTGAGGTGAATTTTGTGTCCCGCACTCCTTCATCAAATTAATCAGAAAAAATCCATATCTGTTTTTGTTTTTTAGTGAGTGTCAAATTTAAACTTTCGTCCCCGCCTACAACGGAATTTGAGTTTCTTAGCTTACACCCACACCTATTCATTCATATATAGATAAAATTACAAATTTAAAAACTATATATATTATAATTAATTTAATAACATAATTATTATTAGACAATAATAAAATTTTAAAAAAATATTTTCTATAAATATGAGATTCTAATTTATAATGTTTAAAAAAAATATTAAGTATATTCAATATCTACATGTATATAAAATTTTAAAATACATTAATCTTACTAGTGTAGAAAACTCGGGTGTGGGGTGAATATCAACACACTCAAACCCGTTCATGCCTCCGACTTTTAATTTCGAGAAAATTTCACATCCGCATTTAATCAAAGCAGATTTCCCCGTCTAAATTAAAATAAATTCGAGTGAGTATTCGCGGATACAGATTATGTTGACATCCGTAATCAAATCAAATTAAATACAACTACTTGATAGAAAAACTTAAATATAAAGTTCAACTCCAATACAATTTATGATTATTGAAACCTAAATATTTTAACAATAACATTCAATTAAAATTATGAATAGATTCAAAGTTAAATTTTGTGTGTGTATGTTTCTATATCAAATATAGAAAGTAGTTGTAATCATCTTCATACACCAAGATCAAAACTAATATGAACATAACATCCAAAAAGTAATTAAAATGATAAAGTAAAAGAAATATCACATTAATGTTTATATTGGTTTTTTACTCATTCTTGCACGTAGAGTAAATTCGATTCTCGTCCAATGATTTTAATCCTAAGTTACATGAATCGATCTATGCATAACATGAGTTGACTTATCAGTTTTCAGGGGGTTTGGTAAGTTGATTCATATATCAAGTGAATTGATTTATTTGTTTCAAAATTGTGAATTGATTTCAAGATTTTTGCAAGTCAATTTATACATTTGAGTCTATTTATGAAGTTAAAAAATTGTTTTAAAAAATTACTTTAAAAAATATCTTACTAAATTGCATGACTTTGAAACATGTTTCTAACGTGCACCTAAGATTATATATTATTAAATAAAGTTTATAAAATACTTTTTCTGAATCAAGAATTTTAGTAGATATTAAAAATTGAAAAATCAACAAAGACACTCAAAACCTTCTAACTAAAACCTAATTTCGACATACATCAAAACACTATGTCAATTTTATAGAAACATAATTGCATTCACACTTGAGATTTCATAGTCATGTTCAAACATTAGTTGACAACTGATTTAGATGTCAAACTAATTTTGCATCAGCTAATTTTGTCATCAGGCAATTCAACATCAACTAATAATCAAACACTTTCACTTTAATTTAGTGGCCAATACATTCTTAAAGAGGTGCTAGTTCGGTAGTAGAAATTTATTTTTGTAATTCAAGGAACGAATTGGAATCTCATACGAAACAAATGTAAAATACTCATTAGTATCACAAGTAAATAATAATAATATTCTCCTTTCTTAATTTTTTTTAAAAGTTTTGTGACCAATAGATAATCTGATCAATTATTATTATTATTAAATTAAAATATCTCAAATACTCCTTTTCGATAAATTATTCTAAAGAAACAAATACAATGGAATCGATTCTACGAGATTGATGTCGTAAAGAAAAATGTAAACACAAACATTCTTATATTTGTTTGATATACCGTACGAGCTCGACGTGGGGCCTTTGAGAGACTCATTTATTTGGCGTGTGTGTCAAATTCACTTTACAACAAAAAGTGAATATTTCCCCTTTTAATTTTAGTAAGGTGGGGTTAGCTGTGATCAAAATTGATCTAGAGCTTTCCCCTTGTTGCATCGCTTGCCTTATGAGTCATTTTCGGTCCAACTTTTTTAAAGCACAAACAAAGGCAAGGGAGCAATATACTCTCTAATCTCTATGACACCAATTCATGGCCCACCTAAAGCTAAAACTACCTAGACTGAATATCGCTATAAAAGTCTCACATTCAAGACTGAATTATCTTAATTATTAGTGGGTTTATTTTATGGAATATTATAAATATGTTGAGTGGGTCATGGCAGTCCACATCAATTGAAAAAATATATAAATATAAATATCAATATAGTGATTGTTCATTCAATTATTTATCTTTGGTCATTTTTTCAACTTTTTATTAGATTTTAACTTCTGATAATATAATATAAAATTAAATAAAATATATTATTAGATTATAGCTTCCGATAATGTATTTTAGAGGCGGATGAACGAACACGAAAAATAGATGAACAACTTTAGATATAAATAAATGTGTTTGTTTGCATTGGACTTGGTCCATGTGTCACACATAAAAGGGAATTGCTAAATCCCTAACTGCAAGCAGCTAAGATAAAGGAATAGTTGTATACTTTGTTGTGTTGCACCTGAATTGTAAAGACATAGTAGCATACAAACTGTGAGAGAAAAGAAGAAATTGGTTATGGTGGAAGATGTTAATTCAAAAAACATTCTCTTGTCAAAATTTTAATGTTATTTCTGCCACTAAATTTATTATTCTAATAATTTTTATAAGTAGTTTTTTCATCTCTATGAATCAATTTATCGATATACACATTATTGTGGAGATGTTATGTTATTGCTTGCATTCCATCATTAGGTGATGATTTTGGTTCTCTAGTGTTATTAGAATTTTTTTGGCTATACTCATTATTTAATATAATTAAATTATTTCTTTAATCTGAACGACTCGTGTTTTTAACTCTTGTTTCGAGGGAGTTTTTAAATTAAAATTTGAGGTGTCCAATTTTAAACTGTTTTACTCATTTTATTGTTATTATTGTTGGTATTGTATGTGGTTGATAATTTGCTATTAACATTCCACAAGAAAAAGTTAATGTAAATTAGCTTAGAATATTTAGTTGTGCTCTAGTCCCAACAACTTACATAAGAGGTTTGATTCTCTTGCGGTAATTATTTGTGGTAAACTACATAAGTCAATACAACTCATATGATGACCTTGAATGAGTGAAATGATGCCCTTTGGAAAATTAAGATGGAGGATATGCTTTATGTGAAGAGTTTTCACCAACTTGTGTATGACGTAGGCGAAGCCGATTGTTAAGATTGTTGATTAATGGACTCTACAACATAAACAAAGGTGTGGCGAACCATTATAATGGGGAGGCCAATTCTAAATCATTGTGGGATAAGATTGAGTAGTTTTATTCGAATAACACATTTAATAACAAGATGCATTTGATAAATAAGATGTTGACCTAGATACTTCAAGAAGGGAGTTAGTTAGCATTTAATTTGAATACTTTCTAAGGAATTATGAATTATTTGTCTCCTATGGATATTAAATAAGATAAAATTCAAGGGTTATTTCTTCTCAGTTCCCGACCTGACTCGTGCAAAACGTACATAATGACAATGTCTAATTATGCTTCAAAGTTTGAATAGTGTGTTGTTATTGTCAAGAGTAGGGCTTTGAACAGTGAGATGGGAAAAAAATCTTAGAATTATTTTTCATTATCAAAGGTATTGGTTACTGAATCAAGGGGGAAACGTAATAATGGATATTTAGGAAATTGAGACCAAAGAAGAAGCAATTCTAGAAATACGTACAAAATTGTTGAATGCTAAAATTATGGTAAAAAGGGACATATTGAGAAGAGTTATTGGTTTTTGATAAAAGAGAATGAGGACAAAGATAATAGACAAAAATGAGAAGATTATGATGGAGATAATACTAATGTGGGATCTGATGATCATTTGCTTCTCATTTAAGAGCATTATATAATTGTATTGTTGATAGTGCATCTAATTGGGTAATCGATAGTGATATTTTAGTACATGTCACTTCCAAAATAGATATTTTCCACTTTTATGCTCAAGGTGAATTTGGTGATGTGAATTTAGCTCATGAAGGTTTGTTGAAGTGTGTTGGCCTTGGAGGGATTGATTTGAAGATGTCTAATGGTATCAAGTTAACTCCATAGAGGTGTGAAGCATGTTCTAGATATTTGGTTGAATTCACTTTCAATTGTTATGCTTTGTGACGAAGGCTATGATTGTTGATGCTCACAGGATAGTTGGAAACTAACTAAGGGTTCTACAATTGTTGCTAAAGAGGTTGTGGTATAAGAGGTTGTGTCAAATGGGTGAGAAAGACATGGTTGAGCAAAGCAAATGAGATGTTGTGTCTGACATGAGATATCTACACTTCAAGAAATATGATCCTTGTTTTGTAGAAAAGAAGAACAAAGTTTCTTTTCAGAGTCACTTATCTAGATGGCCAAAAATTCTTGATTAGGTGCATATGCATCTATGCGGTCCTATGAAGACACAAACGATTTAGGAAATTCATACTTTCTAACATTTATTGATTTCCATTCAAGAAAGGCATGGGTTTACATTTTGAAGAGTAACGATATATTTTGAGTGTGCACAAGAAATTTTAGGCATAAAATAAGTGTGAAACTAGAATGAAGTTTAATTGCATATGCACAAATAATGAAAGTGAATGTTTGACATCATTTGATGTTTTTATAAAGAGACATGGATTAGACTTTAAAAGCATATGCAGTTTATTATAGATAGGACACCAATACCATACACACCACCTCCATTCTTTCCTCTTGTCGCCTCCACCCACTGTGTGCGCTCAATAACTCTCATCTCCTCTATATCAAATCAACTTTGAGGAAGAATATTTCTTCATCCATAGAACACTTAAGGACAAAATTACATCAACAGATTTATGTGCGCTCAATAAGTTAATTACATATGTAAATCAAATTTGAAAAACCATACATACATCAACATTCTTGGCATGACTAAAAATAAATTATTGTATATCTTTTTTTATGTGGAACATTGAGATCTTTGCAATCTTTGACTAGTGAGTTCCTTCTCCTAAAATAGTGTGAAACAAAACAAAAAATAATAAAAATAATTGAAAAAACAAAATAAATAATATTAAAAAAAAATTATTTATACCATTCGTCATCTAGTTTCTTGAAAATTAATGGAACCTCCTGGGTGAGTATTTTTTCCGCTCTCTAATGCTCTTTTTTTGTTTGTGTTGTCATATATTTTTTAATTCATCTGATTGCAAACACTCGTGCAACGCTTTCCAAATGAAATCTCCAATCCAATTGGAACATTTCATACCGTTGCGCATATCTTGTTGCAAATCAGAGAGACATGCAACACATCTTTTATTAAAAACATATATCACATGTAGCTCATGCTCATCGTTCCAAGCACACAAATTCTATAGAGGAAAAAATTCATTGAAACAATATTTAAAAGACACTTTAAAAGCATAAAAAAATAGATGTCAATTATTTGCATCGTTGTTCTTTCTTATTTCGCACCATATTTTTTAAGGTTTTTGATACTTTTGCTTCAATAGAGTGGTTATAGCAGTTGCAAATTCTTTTAAAGGAATAAACATGTAAAAAAATAAAGTATTATAAAAAATTATAAGAACAACTAAGAGTATTTACTTAAGAACTTAACCTTGTCAAATAGGTATAAGGAGAACCTGACAACGATCAACATAAACCACGTTGGAATTAGTAAGATCCATCATATCAACTTCTTTGGATACATGTGGATGACATTTCCATTCAGGTGTGGTGGACGATGTCCCAGTCGATGGTGGAGGCAACAAAGTATGGTCGTTCAAAAGAGAACGACAAGCTCTACGACGCATAACTTGTTTCCCCCTTGAATCAGCTCCACCACCAATTAGCAGTGAGTCAAACGATCCTTCTCCCGATGCCATGACTATATATATAACATATGATATATCATATAGTATAAATAGAAATACAAATATAAAGTATGAAATAAATTGTCATTCAATAAAAGAAATTACTATTACATCGAAATTGTCATTAAAGAATAAAATAAAAATTACACATATTACAAATTATTACTATAATTCAATATCAATCCTCTTCAAAATCAACCTGGATATAATCCTCCTCAACCTCTTATTCTTTATTGTTATCTTCATGAACTTCTTCACCAGTGTTTGATAAACCATTACATAAGTGACTTAATGGCTCAACTTCTATCACGCCATGTACATTATTGGGCATTCATCTATTTGATATGCTTCGCCTTTCAATTCAGCATCATCTGATTCAATTCAACTTGTTGATTTTGTCTTTATTGAGACACACCAACCCTGTTTTTTGGTTGTGTAGGTGAATATGGGACATAATATATTTGTCTAGCATTTTGGGCCCTCGCAAAAGGGTCAAACATTTTGTTCATTATTATGTCCACATTGTTAGTTTTAAGAGTTAACATGTGATATTGAAATAAAAGTGTGCTTAAAATAGAGAAGAAAAAAAGAAATTTTATTATTTTTCTTGACAAAAGTGCAATCTTGCGTCTACGTATCTCTAGATGCAATGGAGAAATCAATGCTACGTAGTTATTATGTAGAAAACGTGGATGTGTTGATTATTTTTAAAGAAAGTTTATTTTGTTGTTGATAAAAAGTTGTTTTGATGAAAGAAAATGAGGTTCTTTGATTTGAATAATCTATTATATATATATATTTAAAATAGACTCACATGTCAGCTCATAGTATTTCTTCCACATGTACAAACATATACCACCTCACCAAAAAAGCTTATGTGTACGCTTTAGAGTTCTCTTGTGTTTTTATGTTTGACCTCATTTTTTAAAACACACTCCCATGTCACCTCATAGTATTTCTTCCACATGTGCAAACATATCCCACCTCACCAAAAAAGCTTATGTTTACGCTTTAGAGTTCTCTTGTGTTTTTATGTTTCACCTCATTTTTTTCTACTTAGTTTCTAAATAATTTTTTCCTTTTTTAATCTCTCGAGTCCCTAATTTTTTTAATGACTTCCTCCAACAATTTCTTCTTCCCTTTTGTGTACGTGCCATTCATTCGTCATCCTCGCAAAATCATCTTCTTCTTCGAAATTGCCGACTCTATCCAAAGATACACTAAAAGAAGTATAGGTTGGTTCATTGTAACAAAAAATTTCATTCTCTTTGTCCATTTCTGATTTTGCTGCCATAAATTCATTTATATTCTATGCAATCCTTGAAATCAATCTTGCTCATAGTGACTTAATGTTATGTATAGTTTCTTAGATGAAATTCTATCACGCGACTATCCAGGAAATCCAAGTTGGGATGGGACTAGTAGACAAATTTCGCTACCCATCATATCCAGAGCAAAATGGTACATGAAAATTCTAGGAATTAGTGTTTTTCAATGCTATGACAAAGTATATTTATACATCAATATTTTTTCTCTCGACATTCTAAACTCTTTTCCTTCTTTAGTTGTTTTTAAGTGTCACTTTGCTTTGTGTGTCTCATATTCATAGTTTTACCAATGTAGTATATGTTGAGTAGTTGAAAAAGTTAGACTCAAATAATTTTAAGCATGTTTAAAAGATGTCTGACATGAATTGGATTGAGTAAATTAGATCATTTTAAATTTCAGAATACAAATATGCATGTATTGTAAAAAAGTTTCAAATATTAAAGTTAATAACTTCGATCATTTTAAAGAAATCTACTAAACCCGATGTTGAAATTGTTAATATTGGCAGATGAATCATAATCATTAACATTTTGGTTACAAAATATTTGGTTATAAAATATTTATTGTCAAACAATTATAAGTATACAAGTAATTACAACTGAATTACTTTAATTTCATATAATATATATATATATATATTTAAATATTTATATTTGACTTTTTACTTTGAATATTGGTAAATATATATAATATATAAATATTTAAAAATATTTAGTCAGTTTTATTTTTCTGAATCTAATTAAATTTAATTTGTTGTTTCATAGTGTTAATTGACGTGAAATTAAAGTAATTTATTTGTAATTATTTGTATTTGATGTATAC